>CAJVPP010000424.1:0-32663 GCA_910592005.1 Funneliformis mosseae | reverse complement strand
ATTTTTAAATGCAAAATTTAATTTAAAAAACTTTTATTTAATATATTAAAGATAGTTTTATAAACAAAATTTTCAGTTACAAACAGTTTTTTGAAATTTTTTTAAAAAAATTCTTATTTTCATTACATAACTGATCTTTTGTTTTGATTTGCTAAATTATTGATGTTACACTTGATCTTAAATTTTGATTGGATAAAATTTTAGGTATTACAAATAAGATATATAACAGGATGTTACAATTAGATTTATTTATATATATATTTTAATAAAAATATATTTGATTGATATCTATAAAATTATTGATATCTTAATTTTAAAAAAGTAGAAATAACTTTATAAAACTCAGTTTTCTTTAATATACACTAACTGTAAAATAACTATATAGTAAATATATAGTTATTACTTTACTTAATAATAGCTTAATTATAGGCTAATAGGTACAGTTATTGCATAGTAAGAAAATAAAGTTTCTGTAAAAAAAAATAATCTAAAAATTTATCTAATCATAAATTATAAAGTAAGAAAATAATTTTTACAAATTTTTGCTAAATAGAAGTATTCAAATTGAGTTTTTAAAGGATTTTCTTAATAATTATACTTAGTATATCAAATAAAATATTTATCATTAAAATATTATATATTATAATATTATAAAATCTTTTTATTTTTTATTATGTATTTGTAGATTTAACAAATAAATTATAAGTTTGATGAAATTATTAAATTATATTATTTATAAATTATTAAAATTTTCTAACAAAAAGATTGTTTTATAGATCATAATTATATAACTAATCTATTTTAGATTGTAAAATTTTAAAATGATACTTTGAATGAAATATTCTAATTGACTTATGATAAGTATTAGTAAATAATTTCAAAGAAAAGTATAAATATACTAATCAATAACTTAAATATTAATATACATATGAATATATATAATAATAATACTGAAGATAAACTTTATAATAAGTTTCAGAGTAATATTATGATTTTAAAATACTTTTTAAATATCATATGTAAGAAAAATACAAACTATCTTTAATATTATAATGTGTACTAATGGTATTATATTACGTATATTAAGTATATTTTTCTTTTAGATAAATAATAATATTTTATAAAAGATTAGATTTTGTAACTATATTTAGAATAAATGAAATTATTAATTTTGCTAAGTATTTAGCTTAAAGCTGATTGATTTGTTACTCTCCATTTTGCCTTAAGGATCCTTCTTCATGTTCTTTAAAAAAAACATTTTAATTTATCTTAAGAAAACTTTTATTACAGCTTAATTGTTATTATAGTATTATGATACAATTGGATAAAACGTATAACTTTCTATCATTTTTGAAGAATATTGAGTGATTTGAAAATGAATCAATATGTTTTTATAACAAATTATTAATTATAGCAAATTTGGCTGATATTTAGAAAATATTTTAGTTACAGAATGATTAGTAAGATAAAAAGAAATTAATTAATAACGAATGAGAAGATAATTCTTTGATATTTGTTTATTTTTTAATTCAAAAAATTTACTTATTAACTAAAAATTAATCGTAACTATTGATGAAACTAACATCACTCACAAACTTTTTTTTGAGAAGTTTAAATAACAATGCTCAAGAAATTTAATGATGTTATGATTTATAAATAAGCATTCTGTTAGTGTGATTATTTCTGATAAAGCTTTCATATTATATGGTTCTGATATGATTCAAAATGGTATCAAAAAATATATTAGACAGGAATCTTTCAAGAATGCAAACCTCTGATAAATGAGAAAATATTAGAATATGTGAAACACTTTCTTTGATCTTTCAAATTATAAAGTCAACTGTATTGATTGTTTTTCATTATTTGAAGGACATTCCCGTTTCGTTGCAAGTCTTGTTGAAGAATCGAGATTGAAAATGAAAAACTCACATCAAACAATGGCTCAAGTTAATACTATTGAAATGTTCTGCAGTCTATAGAAATGCGTCTAGATATTCTAGTTATGTTTTCACTTACAAAAATACTTATGCCACTTATAAAGGAATGCTTGATAATCTGTTTTTCAGCTGCAGGTATAAAATATAAGAACTAATGCAAATTTTGGTCAGATTCGAAGCTGAATACGTGTTTGAATATCTAAAAACAGAATGAGTCTGTTAAGCTTGTAGACTGCGGTATCGCATTTGTAATGGATCGACTATTTAAGTGATAGAACTATTGTCACAAGAAGTTATTATAATGATTTGATTGGAAAATATAAGGCCGATCAAGCAAAGGATTAATCTAGCAGCACTTAATTATACCAGAATTCATTGGCACTGAATATACAGATGAAAATTTCTCAGTAAATTTACCAGTAATACATTCTTAACATCGTGAGCTGTTTTAATATTGCCAGTGCTGGAAAAATCAGATTTCTAGAGTTGAAGTACAAAAGAAAATTGAGAGATCAAAAGGGAATCGATAATTTTATATTAGAATTTCGAATAAGATGTGACCTTATGGAATTTATTTGAAGATACATTATTAAAATAAAAGGGAGATTTTTTTTCGATACAAGTTGGTTAGAAGATTTTGGCAAGTAACTTAAGTGGAAAGCCGATTTTACATCAACGGATTTCACGAAATTATATCAAAAAAAAAAAAGATACCAAGGGTTCTGCGGCACCACACATGCAAGAAAACCGCATAAAATGCTTAAATCTTTTAACCACATTGGTCTCTTCGCATTCATTGCATTCTACCAGGTATAACAGAACCTAGCAATGAGAAAATGTAGTGTGAAAAGGAATGAAGAATATTTTGGAGAAGAACTTGCCCGCTTTGTGCTAGCAATCTGTGAAAGCAAAATACTGCACAAATCATTCCTTTGCATTTCGTGGCTTATTATTTTATTATGTTCTAAATATGCTATATGTGGTATATTTTTCTTAGGTCTATGAAAAAATAACGGAATAGTGATTTATTACTACTTTCTATCTATAATGCTATCGCGTGTATGAATACGGACAAGATTAATGTATTACACGACAGTTCGCTTAAAAGGACTAAGTTAGTTGTACATTATAAACTATAACGTTAAGTATCTTATGGGATGATTGCCTAGAAAAATCAGGTTGAGAATTTTTTTGACCAAGAATTAAAAAAAAAAAAAACTAGAATGTAACTTTTGATTTGAAATTTAATCTAATCCAATCTGATTCGATTAATATAATTTAATTAAAAATAATTATTGACGTTATCAGGATAAATGCAATAAGATCTTGAGAAAAATTTCCCCAGAACCTGATCTTTTCCCCAGAACCTGATTTTAATTAGAAAACCTTGCTTTATTTATTATAGTTAGGAATTGCCTAAAAAGGCCTGAAATTTGGTCTTGACGTCAAGGGAAACTATCTATTTGTAATGTCATTTCCTAATTTAACCTTATTTTTACGACAAATGATATCAGTAAACCCAAATGCCGACTAAGCCGTTTGTATTTGTAAAACGTAAAACGGTTGAAATCACTATAATATCCCTAACCGTGTGAAGAGTAAAAAAAACCTTACTTTCACATGCGTACAATATTAACGTCCCATGCGGATCAAATAACAAAATTTTATTATATACACGAAATTCCTTCATTTAATTAAAAGGATTAATAATAACAATTGAAATTCGGTTGAATTCATATGTTATTGTAACCGAGTGACGAAATTTATGCTTGAAGATCAAAATATTTTCATCGCGAAAATGTTTTACAACTTATTTTATAATAAAGGTTAGGAATATGCAAACATAATGATTTTTTTTAAGAAAGTTAGCTTTTTTTCTTAAAATTCCTAAAAGTTGTACAAGATGCAGAGAGTATTTCACTTAAGACGGAAGATTACACTTACGCTCAGACAAATGACTAATTAATATTTATTATAATCTTTTTGAAGGAATGATTATCTATGATAATCCGCACAGTTCTCATCCCCAAAAACCGTTTTTGTTTGTAACGTGTTACAATTAAGCTATGTGTACCCGTGTACAGAACTTACATTCACCGCAGCGAATAATTATCGGAAACCATATGTTTGAACTTTAAATTAGTAATGATCTTTCAATTTTTCATGTGAAGAAATCTAGTGTCAAAAAAAATTTTGTTTACTTAAAGGGGAATTAAAACTACATTAAAAAAAACTTTATTCCTTTCAATTTGCCTAATAAAAAAAGTATTTAAACCACCAAATATCACTTTTTTTTTAATTTAAAAAAAAAAAAAATTTTAAAAAACGAATTTTTTTTTTTGCGTGATCCATATAACCATCCGAAATAAAAAAAAAATTTGTATCCCGCCTTTTTTTTTTTTTTTTTTTTTGAAATTTGCTCCTCACATTTTTCGTTCGGTAAGTTTTTATTGTTTGTATTCTTTGTTGGGTGCATAACATGAACTGGGTACTGCCGAATAACACGCACATATTAACGCCACATTTAATAATCATAAAACTTTCACCTGCTTTTTATCTTTCGATGTAATCCTGATTTTTTAAATAGCTTGCTTGGTTTCCTCTTCATCAAAAGATTATAACACGAGTTAAAAATAGAAGATAGATAAATATATATACCTTTCCCTCTATATATATATATATATATATTTTAAAAAAAAAGCTTCTTATCAATAAACTATTTAAGTTCATTAAATCGTTGCGCTAGTCGGACTTTTTTTACCTCGAAAAAAAAAAAAACGAAAAAATGTTTGGTTTCGGACAATTTCGAATAAATTCGACGCCACCAAATCAAAATAATAATGCGTCATCAGTACTTTATCAAGATGATGATGAGGTTTATCCTACCGAAGTTGACCAATATAATGGAGTATACGGTGCAGAGCCCGTCGTAGATAACTCTATGTTGATTGAATCCCCTTCTACGTCGAAAGAAATTTTGTTGAACTTTGAAGGTGAAGATAGAGATACTTTTGTACTCGTACCTGGTTTTAGTCTTTTCAACACATTAGAAGTCCCTTTGCCGGGTGGTAAAAGCGTGGTGATCAACGATTATTGGAGCGATGTAAAAGATATTGTTGAAGATCCTTTTATCTCAAGTCCAAGTCCTCTAGGTGTAAGTATCTTGCAAAAAAAAAAAACACAATTTTTAAATATAATTGCTAATTTTCTCACCTTTTTTTGTTATTAAATATCCAGTCTATTCACGATAGAGCTGTTGAACTTTATTATCAAATTAAAGGGGGTCAAGTTGTAAGTATTTTGAAAAAAAAAAAAAAATTATTTTATGATTAATATTTATTGTTGAAAAATTTAAAGGTATTATCTCTTTTTTTTTTTTTTTAGGATTACGGAT
The DNA here is from genome assembly GCA_910592005.1 of Funneliformis mosseae. Taxonomy (NCBI): domain Eukaryota; kingdom Fungi; phylum Glomeromycota; class Glomeromycetes; order Glomerales; family Glomeraceae; genus Funneliformis; species Funneliformis mosseae. Next base: position 27,332 of record CAJVPP010000424.1, on the reverse strand, counting down.
TACAACATTCTCATCAATTTTGTCATAATCAATTGGGAACAACGTATGAAGGGTTTATGCCTCTCTGGAATCCAGATAATCCAATTGTATTAATCGGTAAAGGTTATGGTGCTACGACCGCACTTTATCTCCAACATTTGTTGTCGACAAATTTCTTTGGGCAACATACTTCAGGACGAATGGTTAAGGCTGTCATTTGTTTTTCCGCACCTCATCGTGGGAGCATTCTTCCATATTGGCTTGGACTTGAAGCAGGGTCGAAATGTATCGTTGACCCATTCAGTCTTCTTCAATTATTCTTATCATTTATCCACATTGTTTGCTACTTCGCTTGCTTGGAACAACTTTTCTCATTCCAATTAAATGATAAATGGAATTTGAGGAGTAAACAAGATGGTGGGGAACAATCGATATGGAGTGCAATATCTGCACGAAGCAGATTTGCATATTTTGGGGACAATTTCTTGGTCGATTGGTCAGTTGAAGGAGCAAGGATGAGATATGCGGGAGATGAAAAGGATAAGCACCATTTAGATCCTGATTGTGTTTACATTAATTATATAACAACGGGATCTAGTTGGAGATCAAAGGTAACAGGTCATTATTGGCCAAGATTAACCTTCCGTAACTTCCCAACCGGCATCATCTCTAAATTTCTCGGACAATATAAAATGACAACAGACGTGGAACAACATGTGTTACGTACATCATCATCCGCATTCTGGGAGAATGACGGAACACTTTCAATTATTTCTCAGCAACCACCACCAAATCAAAGAGTACAAATGAATATTGTAATTACGGAGAAACTTTTTGATCCAGTCGATCATGAATTAACTCCAGGTGCATGGTATAACGTTTACGTCGAAGATCGTTCAAATACAGTATTATTTGATAAACCATTTTTAACCAATTTACCTGTAATCGAAAAAATGTTGGAAATTAATACTGTTAAGAGATTTGGAGAATTCCTTTCCAGCAATACGGATCATTTTGAACATTATTATATTCATTTGATGGAATTTGTTGAACGTCAATTGTGTTGTTTAGGATCAAAATTAACGATAAAAGGTGGTGAAAGCAGTATGGCTGACATTGAATATGTTACATCAGTATCAAATTCTTACATGATCAATGCTACAACTGATCGTATTGAAAGACGCACAAGTGATAAAGCTGGTGAAGAGTGGTGCAGACGAATCGGTACTATAGAATTAATGAATAGTCCAAGTAGAATGTTATATTATATTAACAGTTTACAAAAATTAAATGCGGCTGCTGAAAATGGAGTTGTTGGATCCCAAGATTTGATGCCACTTAAAGATGCTGCTTCTTTCATTCCATCCGGTCCTATGTTTATTAAAGCTAGACATAGAATGACTACTGAAGATTATAGAACTAGTGTTAATAATAATTAATAATTAATAATAATCATAATAATATTAATAATAATTAGTTTTGAAATTTTTCCGTGAGGTGGTTGAATTATAAAACAAATCGTTTTTTTTTTTCTTTTTTATAAAAGTATTTTATAGTGTTCATATTTCTCCTTTATTTTTATTATATTTTATTATTATTATTTCATTCAAAAATTATTATCATTCATTTACTTAGAATACCATGTTGTTCAAAATTTAAGATAACATTACCCAATCCATAAAATAAAAAGATTTTTAAATTTTCCACGTGTTGTGTGATTCAGTTGAAATTGTGACAACACTGCGGTGTGATAAAGATTGTCATTGATGATCGTCAACGCGTCGTGTCGCATTTTCCATTATAAACGCGTTTCTTTTTTTTTTTTTTCTTTTTCTTTTTAATTTTAAATTTTAATTTTAATTTTTTTTTTTTTTGTAATTTTATAAAAAAATAACAAATGGATAAAGCTACTTATGACGATTCTTTAAAGAATGATATTTTCAATATTTGTAATGCCTTGGGAGGTTTTGAAAGGATACAAAATAAAGACGGTAGTGAGAAACAGATCTATCGACCTGGAGATGAATGTTTAGCTTGTCTTAAAGATTTAAAAGAATATCTTCGACTAGAAGGGCAAGTCAAGATTGACGTACTACACTTACTTTACAGCTACGAGACTTTCAATACGGATTTAATACCTATTTTATTGAATTGTACAAACCTTGATAATAAACGTCAGAACCGACTGGCTTTGGCCTGCGTTGAATTGATGGTAATCATGACTTGGCCCGAAGATCCGAATGAACAGGCTCGAAAAATGTTGGAAAGAGAAGATGAAGAAGATGATAATAGTGATATCGGTGCTAACATTGATAAAAGGAAGGAAGAACACAATATTAAAAAGCGAAAGGAGAAATCTTTTTCTAAAATAAAGGAGCTCGTAACCGCTCGATCAAGGTATAAATTTTACGTTCTAAAAAAATCGATAGTCATGCGACAAATTTACCTCTTGCTGGAGAAATATCTGATTGTAGAATCAAAAGGGAGGTCTGAACGTGATAACAACATTATTCAACTTTTACTTAATTTTTGTCGGAATTTATTGGCGATTGATGATCCACCTAATTCTGAAAGTCTATCAAAGAACAAGAGAAGTCAGATTCATTATGATCTGATCTTAGAGTTTAAAGATGCTCAACTTATTGACCTTTTCCTTAAACTCTCGACGAATAAAGAAGAAGCTCTCGAATGGGATATTATACTCATTGATATTTTCTATCGGATCTTCTTTGGGGTCAACCCCGATAGTTTATTTATAAATATTAAGAAGGAAACAATGTGGAAAGCACAAAAGTTATTAGATGAGGAATTGTCCAAAAGGGAAAAACGTAATAATGTGAATCCACATTACAAAGGTTCGGTTTGGATTATAAATCCTGATGGCCCTGACCTTGTTGTGCACAAGCAGCAGGCGTTAAAGGGTGATGGTTTGCAAGCATTGGATGACGTAAAGAAAAAAAAGTACGAGAAAACAAAACCATTTGATGACTTTGACAAGTCAAGGAAGCATCGAATTCTCAATCCACAAGTACAGGATTGTTTAAAGTATATCGCGTTATACTTTCTTGAAAATGGATTTAAATTTTTGTTAAGGTCACTCAAAAAGGACTTGATCAATGGTGAATACGATGAGGTTCCGCAAACTATGGTGCATTATTCATACATCGTGTGTTATTTCCTTGAATTACGATTGTTATTGAAGTCCAAGGATATACGTGTTCCATCATCACGGACGGAATCGAACCCAAAGGATCTTCATGATTTCGAGATCGTCGCCAAAGTCATGGATGGGGATGGAATTCAATTGACGTTTAGAATGATAAGATTTTTGAGAGAGAGAAAGTTATGGTCTGAACTTCATTTTGTAGTCGAATATTTAAAACAAATTTTTTTGACCATCAAAATGTTGACAATCTCGAAAGACGTGTGTGAAAAGTGGGTCGCCGATGAATTGCAATTAGAGATTTATCGCGAATTGATGAATTTGGAAATAATAACCGAACTTGTAAGAGAATACAAACCTCATTCTCATTCCATTGGATACTTGCAGAGTGTAACCGCTGCAGCTCACGTTCTTTTACAATTGCTTGAGAATTATGCGAAATCAAATAAATATATGGATTGTAAGAAATCGCGACCTCGGAAAAGGAAGAATGAAAAGAGTCATACAACCGAAGACGATTTTGGTTCAAAAGTTGCCAACGACGAGCATGACGAGAGTAGCGAGAATGAACAAAATCAATATATTAATTATAAAGCCATATTCGAAAAGGTTGAAAATAAATTCGCGAATGAAACTATCGTTAAAAATTATGTCATGTTATTAGAAGAATATCAAGAAGTTGACTCCGAAACCATAAAACACATTACGATGATGTTCTTTCGGATTGCCAGACATTGTCACCTAGAGGCTATGTTCTTTAAGGTATTTTAAAATATTTTAATAAATTTTTTTTTCTTTTTAACGGATCGAATGTTTGATCATAGTTCCAATAGTTTTCCAATTTTTTTTTTTTAAAAAAAATTAATTTAGCTTTCGATTATGGAAATTTTTTATCGTATATTAAATGATTATTCAAGCACTAAAAAAAGGTTGACTTATCCTCAAAAAGATTTGAAAAATTTCATTGAATGGATAGTTAATAAGCTTATCATTCAATTTGGGAAAAATCCATTGATGTATGCTGAACTTTTATTCCCCAAAAACATCAATGATGTGAAATTACTACAAGGTGGATATGTATACGAAATAGAAACCAAAAAACAATCAGGTAAAATATAGGAAAAACAAATGAAATTTAGAATAATGATAGTTAATTTTCCAATTGGTGGGATTCTATTTTCACTTTGTAATTAAATTCGACTTGCTTTTTATGCTACTACTGAAACTGGTTTAAAGATCGGTCCAAAAATCGATCTTTAAGATCGCCTTCGGTCATTCCAGATGACATTCCAGATAACATTTCAGATGACATTCCAGATCTCATTCCAGATCACATTCCAGAACTCATTCCAGAACTCATTCCAGAATCGGATGGACCGGCGTCTAAGAATGCGGGTAAGTTATAATGGATTTTCATATTTATTTAATTCACGAGAACTAACAAGGTCTCTATCTTCGACAGATGAGCCTGTAGCTCAAACAATTGTCGATTAGTGATTTGATTTCATCGTATCCTGTGGTAGCAATTCGTTGAAGAAATATATCTAATATGGATATAATATTGTATTACATTTTTTCTCGTAATAATTATATGTTTTATAATCATCAATAAAAACAATTGATATAAATACAAATATTAAAATTTTTTGCCAAAATATGTAAATTTTTTGCATACCAAGATATTAAAGTTAAACTAAAAATTTAGCATCTATACAAATACAGTAACTGACATAGATTCAAATTCATATGCATTATGTAATTCATAAGCAATCTATAAATATCATCAGATAAAGTTATTTTAAAATTTTTTAGAATAAGTATAACTTCAGAAAACAGCTTATTATCAATTATTATATTATTAACATTGAAATAATAAATATTTAAAATCAATATAATTTATTGAATTCAAATTTGTCATAAATTGCTAAACTTTTTACAATTAATTAGAATTAAATCAAAATCAAACTTTTTTTTAACTTTGAGTTATCTGGTTAATTAAAAATCAGGTTAGATAATCGCTAATTTAGCATTATCATACATAATAATTTTAATTCAATATTATGTTTATTATTAGATAGAAACTTTATTGATAATAAAGTAAGTTAGTTTAAACTGATACAGATTTTCATTATTAAATCAATATAATTATTTATCTAATATTCTATTTATTCATTTAAAGAAATAGCATTAGAATAAATGAAATGGATCATAATTATAAAAAAAATTTATTATATAAAGTGATAAACAAATGTTTGATATAATAAACTTCAGATTATAATTTTCCTTAATTAAAATAATAATCTTCAAAAATCTGAAGTGAACTTTATCCAATAAAATTCCTATTTATCGCTTTATTAAAGAAATTATGAGATCTAATATATTTGCTAGATTTAAATAGCTATATAAACTACAATGATTAATATATAATAAGGTTACGAATTTTTAGTTATATATAATGCAAATATGTTAAAAAGACTTTATTATAAATATGATACCTGTTATCCTTTTTTTGACAATTATAAAGGGACTGATTCTATTGAGTTTGTTTTACTGTTTTACTTTATCTATACCGTCATAGGATCTGATAACCTTGCTCTAGCAACTTTATTAACTTTTATGCATTTCATTTTTAACAAATACAGTCCATTTGAAATGATAGATATTCTTTTCAAATAGAATTTGAAATAACTCATAATATTACCATTTAATACAGAAAAAACAATATCATTTTCATAGGTTACAATTTTGTTTGTTCCTCTCTCCTTCTAACTTTTAATACTCCTATTGATAAAATAGTTCATTTTAAATCCCATTGAATGAATTTTTAGTGCTATAGTGACCTTTTCTTTCATTCTACTGGAATATGATATTTTTAATCTAGGTTAGAAATAGATTCTGGAAAAATGCAGGATCAGCCTTAATTTAGTTTTTATTAGATAAAGATTTTTGTGTTATTGTTTATAGTACTATGTTTAATTTAATAAAGATTATGTGAAATTACCGCACTTAAAAAAAAAGGTCAGTTGTGTAACTAAAATAAGAAACTGTTTATGAAACTGTCTTTAGTACATTAAGTAGAAGTTTTTCAAATTAAATTTTGCATATAAATAATTTATTATTACAAATAAGACATGTAACAGGTTGTTACAAATACATTTGTTCTTATTTAAGTATGCTTTATAATCAATTCCTGCTATGTTTATAAAACAATGATTAAATTATAGTGAGATCCGTAGGATTATTTATGAAATGATATAAGATATAGAGACAAAAATTAATGAAATTAATAAAATTTAAATTATTAAACGTGTTTATTACGAATTTAGTGCGTCTATTCCAAAGGTAAAATAATACAAAGTTGATAAATTATGTTAAAATACAAAAATCGGATAATCGTAGACATTTTTTTTTTTTTAATAATCTATAAGTTTTAATGCTTTGCCAACTCTTTTCATTCCTTCTCTCTTCTCATCCAAACGATGCTCAAGTAATGCATCGATACCACCAGCATCGAAATAACCATATCCTGAAAGCATGCTAACTTTTTCATCATCAGATAAGATACGTGTTAAACCAGGATTTCGTCTTTCTGATAAAATTAAAAAGCGAACATCATTAAGGTAATTCTCAAGAGTTTGGAGGAAGCGACGCGTCTGTCTATGTTTAGAGCCAGCGCAAAACTAAAAAAGAAAAAAAAAAAAATGATGTTAAAATAATATTTATTTAGTTAAGATTAATAATTAATTATAACGTAATCTTACCGCAATCCCCTCATCCTTGATGATGTAACCTATACCAAAACCATCCGCAACAACGGGACCAAATCCGAATAACCTTAAAGCAGGATTACCACAATTACTTGTACTTAGTACGGTATGGTTTAGAGTTTGCCAACCCATATCTTTAAATATCGCTGGTAATTTTTCTTCGCAATTTGCGGCATTGCCAACCTCTCTTTGCCATACGCATTGCAAAGCATATAAATGTCTGTCTTGCCCAAGACCTTTTGCACACATTTTTGTCAAGTTTACATGAGCTTGAATAGCCTTACGTAAAGCCTTGAGTTTTTCCGAACCAGATGCATCAGTCCACCAAATCTTTAAAAATTCAACAGATTCTGTTGTAACCGGATGAACTGCTTCAGTTCGTCCATGAAGGAATGCTTTTGTCATCGCTGGCTCATAAACACATTCAATTGATCCGTAAAGGCCATAATATGCAGCTTGGAAAGCCATCTAAAAAAAAGAAATAAATAAATAAATAAAAATAGGAAACTAAAATAAAATTGTACATTTTTAAAAATTATTTTACCTGAACAAAACCATCCGGACTCATTTGACTGCTTGTGATAAAACTTTTTCCATATTTATCAAACTCGAGAACTTTAACTTCATTCTGCAATATAAGATCACTTAATCTTGATTCGGCGAATCTAATGCCGATATGAACTTCGGGCGTAAGAGTCCATTCAAGTTTCTTTGGAGTTGAGTCCAAAACTGATAAACCATTGCTATGTTTATTGCTATGAGGAGATGATGAATGAAACAGAGATTTTGTATGACTATTGATTGTTTGTGCAAACCGTAATATGGTATCAGTATAAATATCTGAGACAAAACGTAAAACAGTATGACCATCAACCCCTTATGAAAGAAAAAAAAAAAGAAAAAGGGAATGTAATTTTCTTAATATAAAAAAGATTTGTCAAAAACGTGAAAAAATTTATCATAAAGCTTTACCAGTATGTTCAAAATTTACACCGGCCGAACCATTCTCACAGACAATGATTTGTAATTTATCGTACCAACGATTGGCACAAGTTCCACATTGTACACCTTGTTGTATATCGTATGTTCCACAGAGCATATTTGTCGCAAGTTCGTCGCCAGTAGCGGGTGAAACTTCATCTAAACAAACTATAAACAAAGCTGAATCTAGAACTCTTAACGCATCCTTATTATTTTCTGACGACTTCTCTAATATATCTCTAAGATCTGCCCAAATTCTACGATTTTCGGTTGAAAGGATACCAACCGCATGTTTTGCAACGTCGACAATTGGGACACCAGAGGCATCCTTTTTAATCGTTTTGAGATTGGTCACAAGTTCTTTTTCGCTAATTCCAACATCATTATTCTCTTTCAATACGTCAAACCAATAAAATTGCCCACGACATAAAACCACAATATGCCTGGATTCATGATCAGTGTTCATTATGCATCCATTATCAGATGGTAAACGAGCTGTTCCAAACATTCGCTTAAATTGTGACATACAAAGGGGAGTTCCCCTAAACACATCGGGTTCAAGAGTTTCGTTTCTTAAAGCATGAATAAATTTTAAAGAAGAAAGAACTAAAGAGGCCGCACGAACTATTTGATTATTTTTCGCAGGCGTTGGATCATCCTCCAAGACAAAAAATGGGTTCAGGTTCAAAACAACCGGATCGGAATAGTTAAGGTAAGAGTCATACCAAAATTCTTCAATATAACTAGACTTATCAGTAGCATAAGTATTAAGCTTATCTTGAAGCTGAGGACCCTCCTTTTCGAGAAATTGTTCAACTGCTGCAATGGTCTGCAAATGGTCTTTTTCTCTCTAAATGAATAAGGGAACAAGAATTTATTTTAACAATAATTCCTTTCATTTGAAGAGTATTAAATTAAATTTTTTACCTGAAGAGGTTTGACAACAGCAAGATATCTTTTGAGAGTGTCTTCTAAGGGAGGTATTGGTAATTTTGGAAGTTGAGTTTGATATTGGAAAGTTTTCTTGGCGTGATTAATTGAATTTTCAACCATATTTTATTTTTATTTTTTTTATGAATTCCGTGAATTCCGTTGAAAATCGTATTCTATATAAGTATAATTTTTTTTAATTTATGATTTGATTTGTTATTTGTATTAGCTAAGATCAGGATGATGACGATCAATTCATGTCATACATGCTATAAACTTTAACACACGATCATCAGAGGAGTACATTTATTGAAACTCTATTCTAAATCTCCAATTCTGTTAATAAAAAAATTAAGATGAGATAAGTCAACGTTTCCCAATAAGGAAATAAATTACGGGATTAATCAGCGTTTTTTCTTACAATGGGATTCAGTAAGTTCTTCAATAGATTATCAAATGAAATTCAACACAATAGACACAAAAGGGATATTCGTAAGACGGCAATTTTTCTTTACGATAAAGGTATTCAATCTCTTTGACAATTTTTCATAATGGTCTTTTTTAGTTTTATTTTATTTTTTTTTTTTTCAAGGTTTCGATTTCGTATATTTCATATTGAAAATCATATTATAAAGAAAGAGTACATATAATATGTATGTGAGTATCTAAAATGTGTTACAATATTTAGTTCAGTTTTGGTAAGAAAATAAATAACATAAAGAATCCATCTGAAACTCGGGGATCTCTTTTTTTTCATTGTATTACATCCATTTCATGTTTTTAATTTAGATTTAAAATAGTTGATCATGTATATATTATTTTTATTTAATTTCTGATTAAAATGTTGCAGATCCTTTGTGGGTTATTCAATACAATATATATATATATATATAAATTGTTCCCGACATTTTAATCAAAAAAACATGGATAAACATAATGCAACAGGTAATACATTAGAAAAGCGGAACCTTTATTTACACTATTTTAAATTCTTTTTAAAATCGGATCCATTAGAAGTTAAATTTTAAAAAAAAATTGTTAAAAAGCATGAATAAACTTTATAGAGATGTTTAAAGATCCTCATCCATGGCATCGCTGCCAGGATCCGATAAGTCAGTTCCGGCTTCAGAACCGAAAACTTCCCTGAATTCAGGTGATTCATAATCTGCCCGAGAAAAAATGGAATTAGCCGTTGCAGCCGAACCAACAGAAACGACAGACGTTGTCCGACTCATTCGAGCCCCATTTGAGACAGAGCTAAGATCTGCCGAGATTTTACTCTTTTTACTCGACTTTGTCGAGCTGGATGACCTCGCATCAGAATCATGATCCTGTGTGACTTCTTCGTAATTTCTTTTTTCAGTCCCTCGAGCAGTCCGTGACCGTGTTGCGTAATGACCGGTTGTTGGCGTTGCTTCGTCTTGGAGAATAAATGAACCTTGTCTTGATATACTGGTGCCGGAAGATGCCGAAGATTCGGCATAATTCACTCGAGCAGCTCGACGTGTGCCACTTCTTGTGCGACTGGCAACTATCTCCGAGTTTGCATGTAGTAGTGCAACTCGTTGTGCTAACTTTTCTTGACGTACTTTTCGCGCATCGCGCTTTTCTTTAAGCTATTAAAATAAATTAAGTGTATATTTATCAAAGTTCAAAAGATTTGTTCATCTTTGATTGTCGATTCTTACCTGAATTTCTTTTTTGATTTCAGGCAGCAATTCGTCGACCAGCCTTTTATAAAGGACCTTATCGAGTTTTGCAGTTGGCTTAATCTCTTTTGGATTATTAATGTAGTTTTCTACGTCTTCAACGGTTGTCGTTATTGCCTCCCAGGTTATTTTGGTTTGCTTATTTTTACCTTTACCCTTTGTAATCGTCTCTCGATAAATTCTTGCGCCATCTGCATAAAGAGAAACGAAAGAAAAATGGATTAATTTTTATAACTTTTTGATTTTGGATTTATAAAATTTTTACTTACAGCCAAAATAATAATATCTTCTTCCTCTTCGATCGACACCATATGGTTTCACTTCTAGAGAATTCTCTTCGTTTTTTTTTCCATTTCTGTATTCAGAATCAATCATCTTACGGATTGTAAGACTATCCTGGAGTTGCCATGTGATAAGTTTATTCAAAATTAACACCTGTAATAAATTTTTTTTTTTAATTTGGCCTAGACTATATCGTTTTAAACACAAGTGATGTACAGAAAAATGAAATAAATAAGCACTTTATCTTCAACATTAAGTTCATAATAGTTTTTAACTCTGCGAAGCGGGTTGAAATCTTGATAAAAATGATATCCTTTTTTAATTTTTTGATCGATCGCTTCCGAAAGGAATTTTTGCCATTGTGTCCTTCTTTACGAATATATATAAAAAAAGATTTATATCAAAAAAATAATTTAATAATATATTCAAGAATTTTGTTTACTTTTTTTTTTTAAAAAAAAAAAAGGATATATGCTTACTCGATTGGTTTCTTGCGATTAAGACAATTATTAAGGAAAGTACAATGTAAATTCTCGATCAGGTCATTCTCACATTCGGTTGCTATAGCTCGTTCTAACTCCTGAACAAAGTGAATTACAAAATATATTCTTATTATTATAATCGGAACCTCAAGGAGATTTCGCTGATCTTACCTCTGGCCAGAATTCAATTCCTTTCAAATAAGGCTTAAATTTATCACAAAAAGCGACGATAAAACATATTTCTTTCATAGAACGGACTTTAATTTCGTTTTCCGTGGTTGTGTTGGTTTCAACGGACGTTGTAGACATTGGATATGGCCGTGCGTGAAGAAGTATAAAGGTGATAGTAAATAACCTTATGAAAGTTACAGTATATCTTTGACGAAAAGTTTACGTGAAAAATGAGTGTCTGTTGGGAAAATAATTGTCGGAACGATAGTGCTGGTTAAAATTTGATAAAGACCTAGAAGTTCGCGCACATATTTTGCTTGTTCGGTCTAATATGATTTCAATTTATAGATATATCACTTACTTGTAAGGTTCAAAATTTTCTCAAAGATTAAATGTAAGATATATTTTACAAACAATTCGAATAAAGTGAATAAATGTTTTGGTATGATTATGCGAGTAACTATAGTTTTGTTAAAATAGTTCGAGAGATGGATCGTAGACAAATATATAGTAAGTCAATCGTTTGTTACCACCAACAGGGTTAGGCCCCGAATATCTAAATATGGAAATATCACATTAAATTTATTGTAACATCCTTTTTTTTTTTTTTACAAAAAAAAAAAAAATATGCCAGAACGTAAAAAGCAGCGAATTTTGATCAACAATGATTTTTTTTGGATCCCTATGTTGACAAGTTGTATTAGCAACTTTTATTAATTTGATACTATACTGTACATTAAAAAAAAAATAATAATAATAATAAAATGTTATAAATAATTCTAGAAACATAATAAAGAGCTGTGTTAAACAAATTTATCGGATTGATATTAAACTTTTCCATATTAGGTCAATATTCAATGCATGAAGAAAATAAATATATGACAACGCATTTATTATAAATCAAATAGAATATTATTACATTATAATCTAAAGATAATAAATTACATTCTTAATTTTGGATCAAGATTTTCTTGACCCCATCGAGTGGTAACCTTACGTCTCCAAGTGAAAAACTCGACACCTCCATCTCCAGTAATATCAACAAAATTTCCAAATTTGGATCGATTTATTCCCCCGAAAGAAAATGGTTCCCTATCATATATAATTAATTAATATATGATTGAAATAATTAAAATTCCTAATAAAGTAAACTTACCTAGGAACAGGCACCCCAATATTAACTCCACACATTGCGGCACCGAATCGCGAAATAAACCATTCGGCCGTGGCACCAGTTGTTGTATAAATGCATGCAGCATTACCATATGGATTATTATTTTCAATCTCAATGGCTTCTTCCTTATTAGCACATTGGTAAATGCTTAAAACGGGACCAAAGATTTCATCATGTAAAGCCTTGTCTTCTTTATTACTATGCAATATAACAGTTGGCCCGATCCAAAAGCCTTCGGCGTGACTTTGGGTCCATGGACGACCATCAACAAGAATCTTTGCACCACCCCGTTCAGATGCTTCAATGTAACTAGTAATTTTATCAAGCGAAGCTCTATCTATAACTGGGCCAACTTCTCCAGATTTTGATCCTGACTGTAATGCAGTTGCTTTGACGATAATACGTTCTAGCAGTTCAGGTTGTGATCCAATAATTAAGAGCACTGAAGCTGCCATACACCTCTGACCTTTTTATGAAAGGGATGCTTAGATTTTGGAATGAATTGTCTTATGAATAAATATAGTATATCATGTTCTTATAATAATTACCGGCACAGCCAGAGAATGAGTTTACCACATCGGTTGAAGTTGTTTCAATATTACAGTCGGGTGAAGCAATCAGATGATTCTGTAAAAAATTGTATATCGTCAGCGTTCTTTTTTTTTTTTAAAATAATAATTTTACTTGATCTTCGCGGTCAATTTACCTTGGCCCCACCTAATGCAAGAACTCTTTTTTCTAACTTTTGACACCTCTCCGTAACAAGATTAGCCACGTGTGAGGTTCCCACAAATGTGACTGCCTTGATATCGGGATGATCACAAATTGCATTTACAGCTAATGTAAAGGTTATGATTCAATCATAAATAAATTAACAGCATGATTAATTATAAATCTAATAAATTCTTCTTACCATCAACGGTGCCATTAACAAGATTAACAACACCATCTGGTATACCCGCCTCCTTTAAGAGTGCAATGACACGATTCATGGTTAATGGAACTTTTTCAGAAGGTTTTAAAATCAAAGTATTTCCGGTAGCGATAGCAATTGGTAAAGACCACATAGGAACCTACAATAAAAAATGGATAAATAATCTATAAATTCTTACAAAATATATTTGTATATCAAATTATTACCATGATCGGAAAGTTGAAGGGCACAATAGATGCAACAACACCTAAAGGCACGCGAGTATCATTGCAAGTTACTCCTCTTGAAACGTCCAATATTTTACCTTGAATCTAAAAAGGCGAAATAATTAGAGATCTCATAAATTTTGCAAAAAAAATTCTAAATATATATTGTATTTACCAATTGAGGAAGTGACATAGCATATTCTACAGTTTCGGCTCCTTTAGCGATGCTTGCCATTGCCTTTGAAAATGAATAATTTCAGTAATCAAAATCCATTATTATAATATTATTCCTATAATTGAGGTAAAAATATATACTTCGGCCTTGTTTTTTCCATGTTCTAACACAATTAAATCGGCTAATTCGTCAATATGTGTGTATAATAAATTATGGAAACGGATTAAAAATTGAACACGGTCTTTGACTGTTCGAGCACTATTAATCATAAACCAATAAATTATTCAAAAGTTTATATATATAAACCGTTAAAATTAAATTTTACCCCCAGGTTTTGAAGGCCTCCTTAGCAGACTCGACGGCCTTGTCAATATCTTCAGCAGTTGAGAGTGGACATTGCGCGATCACTTTACCAGTATGTGGAGTAGTGACAGGGATGTACTTGCATGAAGCAGCTTGAATAGGGTCTACATATTTTCCAAAGATAAAGTTTTGCAAAGTACGTGGAGATTCACCATTAGAAGCCGCCATGTTTTAATTTTATTGAAATTTTGGATTACAGGAATTTTTTTTCTTTATTTATTTAATTAAGAACCTATATTTGGTAATTATATATTGAATTTTTCCTAATTGGATTATATGTTTTTTTAAAAAATAAGGGCCAGAAAAACTTCTAATAAAGGTTACTTCTAAAAATTAAAAAATCATATGATCGCGAACCACATGATTTTACTAATTATGATATTTGCGAATTATAACATTTAGGAGTAACCAATTTCCTCCTGCTTCACATTAACAGAAAGATAAGTTATCCAAAAAATTTGCTTCTTTTATCCAAGAATTCCGTTGATCTCGCTTTTTATACATTGTGATGATTTGAACAATACAAATTTTTTTATCAGAATAAATGATTAAATATCTACCCAAAATCAAAGGATGAATATTAGATACATTTTCGTTAATAATATTATGTACTATAAAAAAAGATGATAAATTAGATTTATTTATAAATATAAGAAAAAAACTTAAAATACCTTTGATTTCAGCAGCTATTGGAATTATTGCAAGTCTTTTTTCTATCTTTTTACCAAATTTTTCGCTGATTTATATGATTATTTTGAATGTTAAAGATATTTATCTTTTTAGTAATTGACCAATTAGTATCATTAGAATTAGGCAGATTTGTTTCAGAAAGTGTTTACATATTGGAATTATTTTTTTTTAGATATTAATAAAAATATGAAAGTTCAAAAAGATTCATCTAATAAGAGCTATGAAACTACAAATACAGTTTTCCCAATTTCTAATCCATTTTATAATTCATTTTGTTCATTTTATTCTAAATAATTTAAAAATAAGAAACAGAAATTAAATAAAAGACTAATAAATAATTATATATTTACCAGTTAAATTTTGATATTAATCATCATCATTGTTATAATTATTTCTAAAGTATTAGGACTATTTGAAGAATTTTCAAAATAGGTAATTATTATTATATAGAAGATTTCATTTGATTATCAATTTAGAAATAATCTGCTAATTCTATTGCTTTACTATATCTATTACAAATTGCTTCTTTGAAGTCATCTTCAGATTGTTAAATACATAAATGTTTAATAATTTTATGAGAAAGAAAATACCATTAATATCAAATACTAATGCTCTGAACAGTTCAGTTCAGTCTGGATTATAGGTCAATCTGAAACTGAACTAAAAATTTTGATTCAGTTCAATTCGGATTAAAAATCTTAAAAATGCCAATCTGAAACTGAACCGTAAACCGGTAAAAATCTGAACTGAACTGAAAATTTCAGATTAATCTGAAATTTCAGATCGTTTGAAACAATAATTTCATCATTCTAATCGAACGATTCTTTTATCATTCGTTTAGAATAATATTTTAATCGTTTCAATCGAACGATTCTTTTATCGTTCATTTGGAACGATAATTTCATTATTCTAATCAAACGATAATTTTATCGTTCGTTTGAAATGATAATTTGATTGTTTCAAATGATCTAAAATTTTGGATTAATCCAAAATTTTTGGTTCAGTTCAGATTTTTTTCAGTTCAGATTAAATTTATAATCCGAAAAAAATCTGAACTGAACCAAAAATTTTCAGATTGAATTTTTTGCAATCTGAAACTGAACTGAAGTTGATCTGAACTAAAGATGACACCTCAATTAGTTGCAACAGGTGACAAATAAGCATCACAATGTTGTAACAAATTGCAATATTATTAAAATTTAAGTTGCAACAGGTGACAAATAAGTGTCACAATGTTGTAACGCCATCTTTAATCTGAATTGAAAATTTTCAGATTAATCTGAACTGTTTAAAGCTTTATCAAATACATAACCTGTAATTATAATAACATTATTTTTAAATATTCTTTCAAATACAAAAAAATATAAGTTTTATTTAATATTTTATCTCATTAATATTCAATCTTTTGTTATATTATTAATCTAGCATATGTAATTTTATTTTGATATATAACACGTTTTTGGATTTTATAAAATTCATAAAAGTTAAAATCAACTATTACTTGATATGATATATCAAAAATATGCTTAAACACTTTAATATTATATTTCTATAAAATAAAGAATGATTAGGATAAAATCTTGATGAATTTTAATAAATATTATTAAAGATTCTATCATACTTATAAAAATATCAAAACTTTAAATAGAAATAATACTATATTATATATATACTATTTTATTGAGTGAATTTGACAATAATATTAGATGTAATTTTTTCATATTTTAAGAAAAAATATGCATATATAATTATTTGTATTCTTAATTTGTAATTAATTTTTTGATTTAGATATGTATCACATAATTTTTCTATTTATTTAAAATAACAAAATTTCCTATTAATAAGCAAAAAAAATAAAAAATATATATATTTAAAATTATAATAACTTACTAAAAATAAATAAGTAAATAAAAAATTCAATTATCCTATATGCTATACTATTATCTTATTTATCAACGTTAAGCATATCATATTTTAATATAGTATATTAATCTTGATATACTAATTGTATCTATTCCTAATGAAAAAATTATATTCTAATAAATAATTAATTTCATATTATTTTTAATATACTTAAAGTCTTAAATACTAATTAATAGTTTTTTTATTTATAATCAGTGCTTTAAAATATATATTATAAATAAATCATTATAAATAATATATATTAATTAAAGCTCTGAATAATTCAGATTAATCTGAAAATTTTCAGTTCAGATCAACTTCAGTTCAGTTTCAGATTGCAAAAAATTCAATCCGAAAATTTTTGGTTCAGTTCAGATTTTTTTCAGATTATAAATTTAATCTTAACCAAAAAAAATCTGAACTAAACTGAAAATTTCAGATTAATCTGAAATTTCAGATCGTTTGAAATAATTAAATTTATCATTCTAAACGAACGATAAAAGAATCATTTGATTAGAATGATGAAATTATCATTTCAATCGAACGATAAGAAAATCATTTGATTGGAATGATCAAAATATCGTTCTAAACGAACGATAAAAAAATTGTTCGATTAGAACAATTAAAATATCGTTTCAAACGAATAATAAGAAAATCGTTTGATTAGAACGATCAAATTATTATTCTAAATAAACAATAATAGAATCGTTCAATTGGAACAATCAAATTATTATTCCAAACAAATGATAAGAAATTGTTCAATTGGAATGATCAAATTATCGTTCTAAATAAACGATAAAAAAATCGTTCGATTAGAATGATGAAATTATCATTCCAATTGAACGATAAGAAAATCGTTCAATAGGAAAGATCAAAATATCATTTTAAATGAACAATAAGAAAATTGTTCAATTAGAACTATTGAAATTATCGTTTTAAATGATCTGAAATTTCAGATTAATTTAAAATTTTCAATTTGGTTCGAATTTTTACCAGTTTACAGTTCAGTTCAGTTTCAGATTGGCATTTTTAAGATTTTTAATCCAAACTGAATCGAACTGAAATTTTCAGTTCAGTTTCAGATTAGCCTATAATTCAGACTAAACTGAACCATTCAGAGCATTAATATTAATACTGAATTTATAATTTGTATTTAAGTATTAAATTTTGATTATATTTTATTAGCTCTAATATTAAGAATATTGATATTATTTAATATGCAAAATCTAAAATAAAGTGAAGAATATTAAAGATTTATTATGCAGATTCATCAACTTTTGTAGGTAAAATAATAATCAGTATTAAAAAAATTTTTTTAATTAAATCTAATATATATATTAAAAATTAAAATTAAATTATTTTAATTAAAATTATAAAAATCAAATACCTTAAAAGTAATAACTTAAACTTGAATTACAATAGTATTATTTTTATAAATATATTGTATTTTTATATGTATATTGTTTATATAGTTCAGTGTAAAAGATTTGTATAGCAAAAAAAAATTTAATTTTATCTACATTATTAACGTTATTCTTTTCATTAAATAAGTTAACTATGATTTAAAATCAAAGAGACAATAATTATGACTTAAATTTAATTAACTTGATATGCTGTTTATTAGAAAGTTTATTTAGTTAACAAAAATAAAATTATAAGTTTTATGTTTGCAAAATATTAAGATTATTTATTATTGTTATTAAATGTATATTGAATACAATATTAGAATCTGTCCTTTTTCCAAAGCATTTTTATGCTCTTTTTATAGGAAAATTACAATTAAAGAAAATTTATGATAATTATGATACTATTGACAATAATAACAGAGCTAACAGATATGCTAATTATGATATAAATAATAATAATAATATGAATAATAGAAATATATTAAATAATATGTGTGTCCTATTTGACAGATATAGCATATTTAACATATATATCATATTTGATAGATCTGTCAGTTTCTACCGATTTCAATGTATACCTTGCAAAAAATGTGATAAGTTGACCTTTTCTTCTTATAACTATTGTAATATTTATATTAAAAAATATTGTGCAAGGGACAGTATCATCAAAAAAAACTTGAGAAGCTAAGCTAATTGTAGTATTCTTTTATTTTAGATAATAATACATTCATAAATAAGTTATAGTCTTTTGCAGAATTTTATTATAATATGTGCTTAGATATATTTGGCTATAATTTTTTGTATATATAGTAGAATACTATAGCAAAATACATATAGATTAAATAGTAGTTAACAGGTGTAGTCTTTTATAGAAATATATATAATAATTATAGCAGAAGACTATAATAAAAACACATATACTGAGAGATAGATAATATCAGATTTATTTATAGTTATATATAATATATTTCAGAATATGTGATCAGGTGTAATAATCTGTATAATATATTATAAGAAAAATAGTAGAACACTGTACTTTTTATGACATATTTTCAGATATATGATCAATATATAGTATAAATGTAGTAATCTGCATAATATATATATAAGAAAAATAGCAGAACACTATACTTTTCAATGTATGTGATCAGATATATTTTCAGAATAAGTAACATATATCTGCCTTCTCATATATATAGTTGAAGTTAACTCACTTTTTTTGTAATTTATAATAAACTTAATAGTAATTACATATTATAAATCACATATATTTTCAATAACATATATATAGCATACTCAATAATGTATATATAGTAAACTTGATAGCATATACTCTGGCTATATGCCTTTATAAATGATATATAAAATACAATTAGCCTATCAAACTCATGTCTAATAATATATCTATAGATTATGGTATACAATAATTCGTTATCAAATTTACAATTAGAGGATTTAGAACTTTATTTTTTGCTATGATAACTAAAGATATTAAGATAAAGATAATTAGTTTTAGAAAGTTAAAAAGCTAACTTTGGTTATATTTCTAGATAAAATTTTACTTTATCTAAAGCTCTAAATATTCAAAGAAAAAATTAAATGATTTAAACTTTTCTTTTGTTAGCCTTAATTTTAAACTTTGCAATTATAATATCATGCTTAACATTGACATTAACTAGATAATTTATATATATCTATATTACAAGATACGAATATTAAATAATAATTAATTTGATAACTGAAAAAGTGCAAATTGACATAACTTACATTCTCAATAGATAAAATTTTTACTTTAAATCTTGTGAAAAAATTATTTACAATCTCTGTACCATTTTCTTCAATTACCAAATTCTTCACAGTAATAATGATAGTTCAATCATCATTAGTAATATCAATTTATACTTAGTTTTTTTGTTGAAATTTTGGGATGTGTATTTTAACTATATAAAATCTATTGCAAAGAAATTTAGTTATATGTAATATCAAATGATACAAAATATTAACTAATATAAATCCTTTATTGTTATTATATAATACATATTAGAACTTATTTAGTAAAGATTGTTTTACAGACTTTGACTTATCTTTATTAGTTTATAAAGAAAAACTAGTCAATAATGTATCAAAAGAAAAGATTATAGACGAAAAAGATAAAAGATGTATCTTTGACCCTTATAAAATAGAGTTAAATAGAATATCAAAATATATATAATATAACCAGTTTATCTAAAGAAAACCTATGATAATATAATTAACCATTTTTTTGACTTAAAATACATTGCACTAAAAAATCTGATTATATAGTCATATGGTCCTATGAAGGTTTTATCTTTTATTTTATTGAAAAATCTTAATGCATTATAGTGTATACTAAAATGTACATGTTCCTATCTATTTGCTTGTTTCTTCAAGATATGTTCAAAGCATAGTGGAGTAGCTTTCTACAATCACAATTCCAATTTTTTGTATCATTAACCTTTAATTATTCCTGTTACAAGAACTGATAATTCTGACTTTCTGCAATATATTCACTTTTTATAAGGTGATAAATTTATAATAGTAAATAAATATTAAATATAATGTAGATTAATATATGTTATGCAGATAAGAGGTACTGCATACCTATGTATCAGATGATAGACCCTTATTTCTCAGAAGGTTAGTAACGTCATGCAAATAAAAATATTCATTTCAGAAAAACTGAAGGAAATTACACGTTTATTATATAAGATAACAGATCTTTATTTTTCAGAAAGTTGACAATTGATACTGTACGTTCATGTACTAGATGGCAGACCCTTATTTTTTAGAAAGTTAGTAATAGTTCTTTAAATTTTACAAACAAATACAATAAAAATCATACTATTTTTTATTTTATTATCATTCATAATTAGATACTAAATAAATATATAAACAGATTGGTTAGAAAAGCTTTTGATAAAAGAAGTAAATCTAGTAGGATAAATATTTTATATTATATTCAAGTTGTTTGATGCAATAAAGGAATAAAGATGTGATGTTAAAGTTAGAGAAATGTTTTAATTTGGAGATCGATTAAATTATACATCTATTTATTATGCAGATCTGATAATAATTTGTGACTTATCATTACTCTGACATATATGTGATCATATCATACCTTTAACAATAGAAATTCATTACTGTTATCATGTAGTCTGATGATAAAACTCATTACAGTCAACTCTTGATATAGCGAACTCTTGATATAACGAATTTTTTAAACAAATATAATAAAAATACTCTTGTTATAGCGAATTGGCCAATCAAATCTCTTAAAATCTTCACTATAGCCTTATAGCGAAGTTGAGGTCTAGGACATAGAGTTCGTTATAACAAGAGTTGACTGTACTGTCATTAACCTGATATAGTATATCGTATGTGGCATAATAACAAAAATTGGCTACCATTATCACCTGAATAAAAATAACTTAGACTAAGTGAAAATAACATAATTATGTTATTTCCACTTTTATACAAAAATATTTGTATGACATTAATCTTTGACAATCAATTTCTCTGTAATTAATAATCAGAATTTTATGATTTTAAACTTATTAGAATTATCTTATCAAGAAAAATTCAAATTCAAAATTAATTTAATATTTTTTATTGATTCAAACTAGTATAAACAAAGAATTACTTTTAAATTTAATCTAATAATAAGAATATGTAATTAATTTAACAGTAATATATAACTTAATCTAATATTTATAATTTTTATATTTTTAAATATATAATCAATTTTTTAAGATACAAATCTTTTTGCACTGAATCATATTAAACATTAAAACTTCATTTAAGAATAAAGTACAGTCAATTCTTGATATAGCGAACTCTTAATATAATGAATTTTTTGAACAAATATAATAAAAATACTCTTGTTATAGCAAATTAGCCAATTAATCTCTTAAAATCTTCACTATAGCCTTATAGTGAAGTTAAGATTTAGGATATAGAGTTCATTATAATGTTCTAAATGGTTTAGTTTAGTTCAGTTCAGTTTATAAATCTTAAAAATGCCAATCTAAAACTGAATCAAACTGTAAATTGGTAAAAATCTGAACTGAATCAAAATTTCAGATTAATCTGAAATTTTAGATCATTCCAATTAAACGATTCTTTTATCGTTCATTTGAAATGATAACTTCAATTGTTCTAAATAAACAATTCTTTTATCATTCTTTTAGAATAATAATTTAATTATTCCAATTGAATGATTTTCTTATCGTTCATTTAAAACTATAACTTTAATCATTCTAAATAAATGATTCTTTTATTATTCTTTTGGAATAATAATTTAATCATTTCAATTGAACGATTTTCTTATCGTTCATTTAGAACGATAATTTAATCATTCTAATTAAA
This sequence comes from Funneliformis mosseae, assembly GCA_910592005.1. Taxonomy (NCBI): domain Eukaryota; kingdom Fungi; phylum Glomeromycota; class Glomeromycetes; order Glomerales; family Glomeraceae; genus Funneliformis; species Funneliformis mosseae. The sequence goes on along the minus strand of CAJVPP010000424.1, from coordinate 4,632 downwards.
CGATTTTTTTATCATTCATTTGGAATGATAACTTTAATTGTTCTAAATGAATGATTCTTTTATTGTTTTTTTGAAATGATAACTTCAATCGTTCCAAATGAATGATTCTTTTATCATTCTTTTGAAACGATAATTTAATTGTTCTAATCAAATGATTCTTTTATCATTCTTTTAGAATGATAATTTAATCATTCATTTTGAACAATAATTTCATCATTTTAATTAAACAATCCTTTTATCATTTTAATCGAATGATTTTCTTATTGTTTATTTAGAATGATAATTTAATTGTTCTAATCAAATGATTTTCTTATCGTTTATTTAGAATGATAACTTCAATCATTCCAAATAAATGATCCTTTTATCATTCTTTTAGAATGATAATTTAATCATTTCAATTGAATGATTTTCTTATCATTCGTTTGAAATGATAACTTCAATCATTCCAAATAAACAATTCTTTTATCATTCTTTTAGAATGATAATTTAATCATTTCAATTGAACGATTTTCTTATCATTCATTTGAAATGATAACTTTATATCAAGAAGTCAAGTGACTTTTATACATTGCAATATATATTATTATTTAATAAATTAGCAATGTTCAATGGTGATTAAATTTTAATGTACATCATCTATCAATATTTTAGTAATATTTTAACTATAATGTATAACATTAAGCAATGTTTATTAATAATCATTATATCAATGTATAAGTAATGTATATTTTATATATAAATTATAAATTACCCTATAAGTTAAAACATAAAAATATTTACAAAATATTGTTGTTCTTTATAAATTATGATACTATATATACTGGCTTTACAACTGATTCTATGGGTATAAATTTGAATTGAGAAATTAGGATCAACTACAGATATTTATATTTATTTAACATGATAGTATTTTTGTAATTATACTACTACATAAGAGCCAAATTAAATTGCTTATTAAATGATAAAATCTTAATAAAACATAGCATCAATACCTAATGTTTCAAATATTAAATATAAGAATAATTAGAATATGTAATCATAATTCTTATTAAATATTAAAAAATAATACCTATTTTTCCAAAACATATTTTATCATTTGTAGTATATTTCTCAATTTCATCACTATACATATTAATTGAAATATTATCAAAAATTGCTTAATTATACCATTCAGAAATTGCTCTAATTGTGTCACTGCTAGATACTATAGCAGATTTATACCATTTCACAAATACATCTCTATTTCTCATTTCATTTTCTGTTAATTCTTCATAAAGATCAAAAAACCTATCCAATGCTGATAAAAATTGATTAAATACTTCTGATGTTTCTGACGCTAAACTATTGACAAATTTATAGGATTTAACAAATTCATCAAATAGTGATAATTTAAAGGTGGCAATTTCATCATTAATTATTGATGAAGGATCATATTTGAAATTTTTAGTAGTCAGTTTAAAAAATTGAAACAAATATTTAATTATATTCTATCATTGCATCTTAATTATAAATAAATTACATTAACATTATTAATAATATAATTATCATGATAAATTGATTTTACTTATAATGTATAACATTTGCAATATTGTGTTATGTTTATTGCTCATTCTGTAAGGATTTTTTACAAATTCCTTATGCAAAAATTCATATGTTTCTATTGTAAAGTTATTAATTACATTATATTCAGTGATTGCTGCTATAATGTGATAAATCCAATTGTGCAATTTTAGTAATTGCAATTGTGATGGTAAGTACAATGATAATAATTTTATAAATCCTTTAGCTCATTTGATGATAAGTGACTATAAATAGAATAAATGTTAATTTATATATATAATGTATATAAATATATATATTATTATAATATACACTGAATTTACTATACCTTAAACATCTTTAAATCTGATTCTGTAAATTCATCTTTATGGAAAAAGATGTACATTTTATTCCAATTAACATATAACTGAACTAATTTTTTATCCATACTCTTCGTCTGGTTTACAGTGTAATTAGAAGTGTGTAATAAAATAATAATGCTATTAATAATGAATACAAGTTGGCATATCATTGCCTGAAATTCTGCTGCTATAAAATGGTTAATATTATCCAGACCATATTTGAATAATTTAAGGTCCAGAAAGCAAGGTATCTTTCCCAGACGATTATTAAATTCAATTACACTATTCATATCACACTATTCTTTTAATAAATCTCATGTAAATTCGACTTGATACTTGTACAAACTAAGATCTAGATGATGCATCCTGTCTGGCAGACATATTTAATATACATTAAAATGTCTAAAATAATTATATTAATTATATTATAAATATATAGTATCTACTAGTAATTGTATTTAATTAATTTTAAAGGAAATACTTACGGTAATTTTTAGAATGGATTTTCAATACTCTGTAATGAATATACCACAGCAAGGCTCTCTTGCAATATACGCTACATCATTATCAGTATACGTAGTTAAATTGTTAAATGATCAATTAACAGGTTATTAAATTCACTTTTTAATATTATGCATGCATAATACAGCATATTGCAATTAGCAAAGTTATATGTCAATGTCATAGCATGCTGCTCAGGCAAGTCTCCAAGTATAATAGATAAAAATGAATAATACCATATTATACCATTATTTGTGAGTAAATTAAAATCTCCTGATTTAATTAGTTTAACAAGAATCTTCATTGAGCGATGAAAAAGGTAGTGTTTCACTAAGGTAAAGTTACGTTACTTTTTCTGTTTATCATATGCTTTGATTTTAGGTAAATATGCTAATAAAACTTTGCGCCTAGTTTATTATGACGCTAAAATAGTATATTACTTAAAGTTAAAATACAGAATATTTTAATGTCTTTCCAAGTGTATCACATGTCAATGCATTAGAATAAAGGATGACAGAAAGTATCTTAGCTCCTCTATTGATTAATAATTATGTATGACATCACTATTTACAATTGTATTACTCCCATAATATTTTTATTCTTTACCTTTATCATTAGTTATATATTTAAGTATATAATCGAATATACAATATTTGAATATTTCTTTATTACCTAGCAATTCTTTAATAGCATCAAAAACTATTTGATGGTAAAATGCATACTGAATTTGATCATATTCTATTACAATTGTTTTTTTATATAAAATATGAGGAATCTGCATTGAATCTAATAGCTTTCAGGTTGCTTTCATATTCGAAGGTAAAGTAGTTGTTGGATCCATGTGAAAATTATTGAATATACCAATAAAATTATTTGTCACAGAGTCAGAAAGGTGATATTTGACTATTAACTGTATAAATGCTTCGTATGCTAGATTCGGAAATGATAGTGATGCATTATTTATATCTTAAAATTTTTGGGCTGATCTAACATCTATAACAGTTGAAATAGATGAACTTTCATCTGTGAGAGATAACAAAGTATAGTTTTGTTCTTTATTTTCAGCATCTATTACATCTATTTTATTGTTTTCTTCTTCGTCATCATTGTTCATGTCACTTTCATTTATATTTTCATCAAGAATTAGTATGTTCTGTAATACAGAATGTGTTAGAAAATTAATTTGTATATTTGTATAACATTCATTTCATTTAAACCTATCAGACACATATTTCTTGTCATTTGTATTCAGATGTTATTCTTCGTATTCATCATTTATATCCTAAGACTGTTTTTCACATTGGCTTATAGTATCAGTATCATTAAATAATATAGGCAAAAGAACAGTTCTTTGAAGAGTATTTCTGACAATTAACTTATCGCGTGTTGGTTTATTTTCGTCTAAGTACATATAGTCTTGATGTATTCGAAGATGATTTTGAAAAGCATCATATCTACTAAATACTTGCAAATAGTATTTACATTGAAATATTTTACTATTTTCATGAACCAGAGCTCTTTTTTTATTCAATGTATTATGTGAAGATATTATTACAGCAATTTGTTGTATATTAAAACGAAGAGTTTGTAAAGTATGATTTTAAATAATACGTTTATATTATGATATTTAACTAATTTTGAACTATTAATAAATCAATTGAGTTAATTATTATCATATATAATGCCAAGTTAATTATTATTATTATCATGCATAGTGATGTTGAATTAATTATTATCATCATGCATGTGTTTCATTTTATTGCATCACATTTGATATAAATTTTATCGCAGTAACAATATTCATGATACTGCACATTATAAACCATTTATAATACGTATAAAAATTATTTCACATCACCCATAATATCAATCATATAATTTATTTAATATAATTTATTTTCTTTCTTTTATAAAAGCATCCTTTTTTTCTTTCATTTATAATACATCAACATATTAACATTTTTATTTTTATAAAATTGTTCCTTTCTGTCTTTTATTACATTGACTTTTCTTTTTATAAAATTTAACATTTTTTTTCTCTGATTCTGGTAAAAAAAAGAAGTCATATTTTATAAAAAAAAGAACATCTATCCAGAACATGGCATCGTCAACTCATAAGAAAATTGCATTATCTAATGATAAAACTCTAGATGATGTTAACGTGCAATCCTTGCGAATTGCGACAGTTAGACGGGGTGTTCGAGTGGTAATTCTTTTAAGTTTACGTAGT
>CAJVPP010000423.1:0-32679 GCA_910592005.1 Funneliformis mosseae | reverse complement strand
TAAAAATAATAAATTATTTTAGAATAATTATTCAAAATGATACTAAAATCACAAGCCTTTTTATCTATTCAACATAAGTAAAAAACTTTTAAAAAAAAATCACTGAGGTGATTCCCTTTAAGAAATAAGCCACAGAGACTAATTCCTTTAAAGAAAACATCTTTAGAAGTGTTTTTCTTTGAAAAAAACGCCTCAAAGGCTATTTCCTTCAAGGGAAACGCTTCTAGAAGTGGTTTTCTTTGAAAAAAAAAACGCCTCTAGAAGTGTTTTTCTTAGGAAAAACGCCTCAGAGGCTATTCTCTTGAAAGGAAACGCCTCCAGAAGTAGTTTTCTTTTAAAAAAAATCTCCGAAAGTGCTTTTCTTGAAAAAAATGCCTCAAAGGCTATTCTCTTGAAGGGAAACGCCTCCAGAAGTGCTTTTCTTGGGAAAAAACGCCTTAAAGGCTATTCCCTTGAAGGGAAACACTTCCGGAAGTGCTTTTCTTAGGAAAAAATGCCTCCAGAAGTGCAAATCGCCTCAGAGGCATTTTCCTTCAAAATTTCCGATAAAGAAACGCCTTTGGATGTGATTCCTTCAAAAGAAAAATCCACAGAGACAAATCCCTTTAAGGAAAACGCTTCGGAAGCGAAGTCCTTTACGGAAATGCTCCAGAAGCGAATTCTTTCAAAGAAATCGCTCCAGAAGTGAAATCCTTCAAGAAAATCGCTCTAGAAGCGAATTCTTTTAAAGAAAATGCTCCGGAAGCGAAATCCTTCAAGGAAATCGCTCTGGAAGTGAATTCTTTTAAAGAAAACGCTCTGGAAGTGAAATCCTTCAAGAAAATCACTCTGAAAGTGAATTCTTTTAAAGAAAATGCTCTGGAAGCGAAATTCTTTAAGGAAAATGCTCTGGAAGCGAATTCTTTTAAAGAAAATGCTTCAGAAGCGAATTCTTTTAAAGAAAACGCTCTAGAAGCAAATTCTATTAAAGAAAACGCTCCAGATGCGTTTTTCTTCAAAGAAAAATGTCACCAGGTTCGTTTTTCTTCAAAATAAACGCCACTGGTTTCATTTTCTTCAAAGAAAATGTCACTGGGGCTATTTTTCTTTAAGTAAACACCATCAGAGCAGCTTTCTTCAAAGAAAAACCGCCTTTGGATTTATTTTCTTCAAAGAAGAAAATACAAGCCAATGAGCTAAGCTGCGGTACAAGCCAAGCCACGGCATAAGCCGGCTTGTCTGACTCGTAGCTCATTTTATGGTGGCTCGAGCTGAGCCTAAATAAGCCAGCTCGTTTGGCTTGCAAGCGGTTCGACTTATGCAGAGCTTTACTCATCATTAAAAATACAGATAGAAAATATTTTCTAATTAATGATCTACACCTTATCAAACAATATATTAATAAACATTTTCAAAACTATACTGTTCCTGATTCACTTGCTACTTCTCTCTTTGGAAGATGGATTAATCAATATTAACTAAAAGATTATGTGAATGATAATTAGGTCAATAATCTTATACAACTTTTTACTATAGAAGAATTGTTTTCAGTTATCGCTCAACTTCTGAATGATAAAGCCGCTGGTTCTTCAGGAATTCATAATGAAATGATAAAATACTTAGATTACAATATACATCATCTTCTTTGAAATTAATTAAAATGTGTTTTGAGATGAATAATGTACCATCAGAATGGAAGATAGCTCACATATATCCAATACTCAAATCTGTAGATTGGAATTGTGATATAACAAAAACTCATCCTATCACTTTATTGGATACTACAAGAAAGTTTTTGTAAAAATTATTACTAATTTTCTTTCTAAAATACTTGCTAAACATAATATATTAAAAGGAAACAATTACACTGATCTTTCTAGTGAATCAATAGTAGATCCAATTAAAATAATGAATTTAATATTAGAGGATGCTGTTGAAAATAAAAAAGACTTATGGATTCTTTTATAAGACTTATTCAAGACATATAATAGAGTGGATTTAACATTCTTAAGCTTGCACTCAGAAGAATAAAAATCCCAGAAAATTGTATTTCTTGTATTACCAATCTTTTTACAATAGAACAAATGTTATTTTCACCCAAGATGGCCTTTCTGATTATTACAATGTCAAAATTGATATTGATAAAGAAGAAGTCATATCACCTTTACTATGGTGTATTTATTTAATCATCTCCTTTGCGAAATAGACAGTTTAAAAAAGATTATACAATAGAACATTCTTGGATTTTTAATGTTAAAGATATGTTCTCATCCTCTTTATCAGTATAGGTTTTTGCTTTAGGTTATATGAATAATTCAAATTAGTTCGTACATTTAAAATAAGATTTAAAAGACATTTTAGAAGTTGTTAATGAATTCTATACTATCACCAAAGCTGCTATCAATAAATCAAAATCACAATTATTAATGAATACAGTCACAATACAATAACTAATACCCATCAGATTTGGATCTAACATAGTGGATATCAAACTAGAACTTAGTTCCGTTCAGTTTCTAAGAGTTTGGATTAATATATTTAACTCAAAAAACTTTATTAAAAGATAGACCAGAGACACCATTACCAAATTCACTACAATCCTTAAATCAAAACTACTTACAGATAAACAACTTATCTACATCCTCAACATGGTATTCTTTTCACTATTAGAATATTGCTTATAGACTATCCCGCTGTTCTTTAATAAATGTAATAAAATTTTTGCTCTATTAAGATGGATTGTTAAACACAATTCATCAATAACCTCAACTACTTCTGACTGCTTGTTCAAAGATAGCATTTTTTATAACCTAAATGATCTGTGAATACAACAACTGAAATCATATACTACTGCGCTCCTTTATCAATTTAATTCAAAATCAATATACAAATATATTTTAACAATTAAATTATTCTAATTATAATCTTAACACTCCTTATACGACTCTACTCTACAACATTGAAACAAAAAATTTAATGCTAAATTTAACAGAAATATTATTGGTATCACATTGAGTTTACTGAATTATGAGAATATCAGTACCTCTCTAACTATAAATTCATATTTAGCTAACAATATCAAAGGCAGCTCTTTACCCTTAAATCTCATATTCAATATAAATGAGCTAAAAAAATATAGTATTATTCTCAATAAATATTCACTAATATTTATTGATCAGTTCTTGGATATCAATGGATTTCATCTGTTAAATTGAAGAAAAATTACTAAAAGAAATATATATAATCACATACCTATCGCTCATACGCTTAAACTATATTATATAGTAAAAAGAAAATTTTAGATAGTTTGAATAGTAGATTAGTAAATATTTCTTATAAATTAGATAGTTTAAATAATAGTTACATAGATAGTCCTAGTGTAGAGATTAGATTAGATGATTTAAAAAAAGAATTCGTGACTATTCACTATTTTGTTATGAATGTGACTATCATCAGAAGGATCCTTAGAAAAATGAAGCATCAAATAACATTCTTATTTAACACTTTATTAAGGCTGATCCTTATACAGATATTAATCAAAATTATAATAATAGATCAATTATTCAATGCCTGAGATATAATTTTAATGATATAAACTTCTGCAAAAAACCATTCAATCATTTGAGAAAAATCTTTGAAAGACCTATTACTTACACAACCTATATTAAAGGCTATAATGTTCTCACCGCAGTAGCCGTTGAAAGAATTTGTATACCTTACTCACTTAAAAAAATATTACTCATAATGAAATAAACTCCTGAAAATTATATTATATCTTATCATTATCAGTTACTAAGAAAAGATACTTTCAGAAAATCTATACCGTTTATAACAGACCATTTGAATAATAGATATATTAATTGCCTAACTCAGTCATTAAATGATATGCTCATCAGAAAATGTATAAAGGATATCTCATATCAGGATGAGCTCATTAATATATCTCTTTCATGTAAGGATCTCATTGCACCTTATTTTTACATTGATGATTCTCTTTCTAATCCAACTTCAGAAGAGTGCAAAATGGAACTAGAATGGATTTGCTCAGATTTATCATACAACTATTCAAATTCTTTTAATGCTGCTATATTACATCACCTATCGTCTACTAGAGCTCAACTTTTTGCCTTTCTTATTGCCCTAATCATTTGTCTAAGACTCTCTTCACCAATAATATATTTGGATAGCTAAGCTATTATTGACGATTATTACAATTTTATCTTAATCATAATTATATAATAAGGATACGTAAAAAAGTATTTAACTATATTATTTGGGTTTTAGTCCATCATATAATCAACAAACTAAAACTTTCTATCAAGCTGATTAAAGTAAAAGGTCATTCAGGAGATCATTATAATGATATTGCTAATAACTTAGCAAAGGCTGGATGCTTTAAACTGCCTTTAATACTTGATCTTACAACTTGTGATGATATACAGCTCCTTCTTAACTTCAATCAAATCCTTGTAGAATCTTCAACTAGAAAATTCTGAAAAAACCTGAATGCAGCAAAACAATTCTTTACATTTATGAACCTCAATAGAAATTCCCAATTAATCCAATATACCTGATTATCGGACATTCATTGGTTTACATCTTTCTCTGTTTTCTTTTCAAATATGGGAGACACTTCCGCTGCTACCTCTTTTATTCAAAGACGAATAAAAGGCTTTAAGTTAAAATCCTTAATTGACAAATTATCCATGATAGATAAACTTTTAGTAAGACGCTCAGATTTGTATAAAATTAGCTATGTATCTATTATTTATCAGTCAAAAAAGACTATCATCATTTGTGAATATGTTCTCATAAAACTTAGGAGATAATAGATATATGTTCATCTACTGGTGCTTTTCTTAACAAGTTGATTCTAGACAAAATTGGAAAAAATAAAAACATACTTAACTTTTATCTATCCATCAAAAATCAGCTCATGAACTTTGTGGATCCCTCACTTAACATCACTGCTTATATACATTTGTCTAAAGGAATTATTCCCAAACAGATGTTAATAATTCTTAAGAAAATATTCTCTCCTTCTAACTCCCAATGCATTTTAGTGAACATATCCAACTTCCTCACTAGTTCATTTCATGATGACATTTGGGCTCCCAGATGTAAGAGAATGATCTAAGAAGAGAGAAAAATGGGAATCTCTATGAGATTAAAAAAGAAAAAAGTCAATATTAAACGTCTAACACCTATGAAAATTCCAAAAAATTTATCAAATGATTGGATTACTTGGATTACTTCAGCATTGAAATTTGGTTTCTCTTGATTCGACTTTATAGATAGGTACTGACAATTTCATTTGAATGTCTTGTTGATGACTTAATCATTAGATATGGATCTTTTGGTTCTTTCTGAGGGATGTTCCGGTGATTGGTCAATCCAAACGGATTTGTAACAGAATCACGGGGGATAGTCTTAGTTTAATTTTTTTATTGTTTTTACTTTAAAAATAGTTTTATTTTCTTTTTTATTTTGTAATATTATAACATAAATATAATAAACTTAAGACAGTATCACATCGTTAAAAAAAAACAAAAAAAATTTTAAGTAATATGTTATTGATAAAAATTATTTGCAACTCCGTGTAAATTAAAATATTCAATTTTTAAATCAAAATATTTTTTTAATTATTTTTTTAATTTAATTATTTTTTTCAGATATATATATTTTTTTTGATTCCCAATCTTTTTTAATTTTTAATATTCACAATTTTTTTAATTAATTATTTTAGTTTTTAATTTTCTTATATTTTTAATCCTTGCGAGTTGTTTTAATTTAATTTAATTTAATTTTAATATTCACTACGCCACAAATTTTATAATCGATTAATTAAATCAAATCTTAGAATCGAATCTTGAGAAATGATAATCGCGATTAAATCAATTGTTAAATCAATTTTAAATATTTAAATTGATTTTAATCCCTACTATTAACAACTGTAGTATTTCCACCATTTAAAATTACATTAAGAGAACTACATGAAAAACACGCAGAAGTGGGCATTGTGGGCACATCAACATTCTCTCTGCTTTTGTAAGTCATTTCTACGAATTCATTGGAATCTTATCACAAAGATCATCATCTCTGACATATGATTTAATTGAAAGAATCCTGATAGATATTGGAGAGTTGAAGAGATGGGGATGTTGTAAGAACAGAGGCTTTTATCTCTATGTTCGAAACCTCTTTAAATCCAATTATTTTGCAATTTAACACTTTAAAGATTTTTGAAATTGAATTGGAGACAAAAATTAACATTTCGAAAATATAATTACAAAGTAACATAATTCAACATTTAGAAAAAAAATCAATTAAAAAAAAGAAAATTATTATAATATACTCCGTTTCATTATGTGCACCTTAAATTTATCACTTAAAATTTCACTTAATTATATTATAATCTACTCCATGATTTACTTATCATTATATATAAACTATCTTTTTAACCAATCATCATCATCAAAATCATGTGACTCTGGCCCGCTTTAACATTTGGTAACAAATAAATCACGAGACAATACGTTATATAATCGAATATCATTACTAATTTTTTTAACCGTTCGTCTTTCTTGTAAAAACGAAAACTTGTATATTTTATTAGTTTTAGTGACGATTATTTAATTAAGTATATAATGGTTGAAGACGAAGGTAGTAAGTTTGTATAAAAGGTTTCTCTCGTAATAGATCTGCTTAAAAAATTTAAGCGAAAAATTAATACTCTCCAAATTCAAATTTTTTGATCTGTTTACGAAATTTTATTTTATTTTTATTTTTATTTTTTAACTTTTATTTAGATGTTTGTCGCGTTTGTCGTAGTGAAGGCACTGAAGACCAACCGTTATACCATCCATGTAAATGCTCTGGAAGTATTAGATTTGTACACCAAGATTGGTAACGTCTTATTTATTTCGAAGATTTGATTTTAACATTTCAATTTTTTTAAGTATTTATATAAATTCTATTTATTTTAATAGTTTGACGGAATGGCTTAGACATAGCAAGAAAAAGTGCGCAAATTTATTTTATTTGTAATTGTCCTTTTTGAATATTCATTATTTATTAATAATTTAATTATAGATATTGTGAAGTGTGCAAATATCCTTTTTCATTCACACCAAGTATGTATTATTATATATTATATCAAATCCTATTACTAACAAATTAAATTATTGCTAGGGTTTAATTAATAAAATATCCAATTTATTCTTAATCATTAGTTTACGATCCAAGCATGCCAGACACTATTCCCATTGTGTTATTCCTTCGACGTGGTATACGACGCCTATATGGGCTCATACAAATATGGTTCCGTGCACTCCTTGTAGGAATTGTATGGTTGGTAGCGTTACCTTGGGTTACTGTATGGATATGGAGAGCCTATTTCTTGAGTGGGGAGTTTCTTGCTTTTTTGATTAACGGACAAAAGCCTCCCACTAGAACTTCAGATAATAATACAGAATCTGGAGAAAAGAGTGGACTTAGTATAATATATTTGGGATTACTTAAGGGATTTATTTGGTATGTTCCTCCAGAAGCAGTAGCATTTGTAGAATATTATGGTGATTTGGCCAGGTTGGTTTTCATTTATATTTCGATAATTATTTCAATTCGGCCATATCTTAATCGTTATATTCTAATATACTATTACAGCAAAGTATTATCAGATACATTTGAAGGACAAATTATTACATGTGTTGTAGTAATAGTTTTTGTAGCGGCATTCTTATTAAGAGAGTGGATAGTTCAGAATACGCCAGCTGCAAATGAAAATAATAATGTTAACGAGCAAATAAACGATGAGCCCGCAAACGAAAGAAATGATAATAACGATAACAATGCGATCGTGTTACCTAATCTTCAAGTTTTACCAGAAGTCGAACAAATACCAGTACAACCATTGGGAAATAATGAAGAACCTCAAATTCCAAACTTAAACGAAGGAGCTTTTGTATTTCAAAACGGACATCGTCTACCATTAATTCAACAAGAACCACAATTTCCAACCGATCCTGCTTTGCAAGAACCAATTCAACGACAAAATGTTCAAGCATTAATGAATTTACATCGTTATGTAGAAGAACGAAATAAAGAAGACAATATTGATCGACTATTAATAGAAGATCATACAATTGTTCAGGAAGATCAATTTGAATCGAAAATTATAGATTCGAAATTAGATGATTCAATTGATGATATAGGATCAAGTTCTACTTATAATAAAGAACATTCTCCATTAGATTCAGAATTAAATGTTAGAAATCTTAACATAGACGATCAAAAACCTTCCATGTATGTCCCATATGTAGATGATTCTAAAGCTTCGATTGGCACTATTATGGGTGATGCGAATAATGAAAATTCTAAAGGAAAAAATATTGAAACAAATGATTCCACAATGATTTTCCCGGAATCAAATGATCCTCCTTCCTCAACAGAATTGCAGTGTGAATCTATAAAGGATCAAAATTCTTTGCAATTTAGAATTAGTAATTCTGTCTCTGATAAAAATAAGAAAGGTACAAACGATTTGATCGCAGCATCATCCTCATCCTCATCAGGTGTTGCAGTTCGGCAAGGACAATCTTCAAACGCAAAACCATTCCTTGATAATTTTGTAGAAGATAGAAGAATTCGCCCTATCAGACAAGTAAGAACACGAATGGCAGTTCCTATGTCGTCTGATGCCTCTTCCAATGTAATGAGGCAATTATCAACTTCTTCACAAGAAGATTTTGATGAATTATCTCTTGGTGGTTCTTTTATGAATATCGATTACTCTGAAATTTCAAGTAAAGAACAATTAGATGATGGCGATGCCGACTATGATGATTATGATGAGACACTTGAAGTTACAGATAGCGATCAAGAAAACGAAGACATAAATTTACAAGAAAAATATCCACGTGACATTAATAACACTTATAGTCCATCCAAAATAATAACAAATACTAGTGGTGTTTATTTTGCTGATGATTCAAGTTCTTTTGCTGTGCATCGTAATTCTAATGCTAATTTACAAGGTTACGGTGATCAGTTTGAAAAAAATGATGAGAATGATTTGTTAGATTTTGATGAAACGGACATTGAAGAGCGATATGATGAGGATGATGATGATGAGGAGGAGGATGAAGGTGAAAATGAATCTGATGATAATGATAATCCTCTTGAAAATGAAGAAGAACCTGCTGAAGAAATAAATGGTACAAAATATTAAATATTATATATCACATTTAAATAATGTAACTAAATTAATAATCTTATATAAATTTTTTATAGTGGAAGAACCTAATGCGAATAATGCTGATGCTCCAGCTTTACCTGCCATACCTGCGCCTATTTTTAATGAAGCAATCGAGCCTCCCGCCGTTGATCAAGGATTTATAGAAGCTGATGATGATGATGATGAAAATGTTGCTAATGAAGACCTCGAAGGTGTTTTGGAAGCCATTGGAATGAGAGGATCTTTATGGATGCTAGCTCAGAACTCTGTGTTGATGATAATTTTGATCGCATTATGTTTAGCTGGCTCTATTTGGGTGCCATTCTTTGTCGGAAAAACTGTTTTATTGGTACTTTATTTACCTTTTTATATGTTGAGTTTCTAATTAATTTTATTAATTTTTATTGAAATATTTTTATATATATTCCTTAGATTAAACCTTTGAATATTATACAACTCCCGTTAAAATTATTACGTAAAGTAACGGACCCAGTTGTAGATCTCGTTATTGATACAGGTATCCCATGGTTATGGTCACTTGTATTTCCACTATTAAAATCTGGTTGGAGCGCGACTAGCCCTCAGATTTCACAAATTTTTGAAGATTCTATATTTGTAAATTATATGCAAGGCATTTCCGATAAAACAGAAGATCTGTTGGGATATGCTGCTACTTTTGTTGCCAAGATCGATCCTCCAGAATCAGTTATTGTTGTGAACTCAACCATTAGCGGTGTTAATCAATTTTCAGAATTCTTAAAAGCAAGAAATTTAACGTGGCTTGTAACAATTATTGATCGTTGGAATGGTTTTGCCTATGGTAACGCACCAACAGATAAGATCGTATGCATTCTTTGTGGATATACAGTCATCATTGTTCTATGTGCTTATTATTTGGCAAAAACAAGAAACGCATATGGTGCTACCGTGGGTCGTGCTGTGCAAGAGGGATTACGACAACAAGGCATAGTTTTAAAGGTATGATGGAACTTATGAATGATCTGAATCTTGAATATATTATTAAATATAGTAATATTTTTCTATTTAGGTCGCCTTTTTTGTCGCAATCGAATTAATTATTTTTCCGATCATATGTGGTATCTTATTGGACCTTTCTACATTACCGCTATTCGCGGAAGCCACGCCAACATCACGGCTAGAGTTTTATTTTGAATCACCTATTACGTCAACTTTCCTTCATTGGTTTACTGGTACTGCATTTATGTTCCATTTTGCCGTGTTCGTATCTCTATGTCGAGAAATTGTACGATCTGGTGTTATGTGGTTTATTCGAGACCCGAATGACCCACAATTTCATCCGATAAAGGAAATTTTAGATAGACCTGTTTGGACTCAACTCAAAAAAATCGGTGCAAGTGGCATCATGTATAGTGCAATGATTGTTTGTGGTTTAGGGAGTGTTATTTACTTTATTCGGTATTGTTTTAATGGTATATTACCATTACAATTATCGTTCACGTATGTATTATATATTCGATTTTATAAATTTGTTTTATATAGATATTTTTAAAAAAAAATCCTTTCTTTGTATAGGGAACCAATTTCTGATTTTCCTGCCGATCTTCTTGTATTTCACATCGTTGTTCCTGTAACTGTCACTTGGGCCAAGCCAAAACGGTTGTTCCGTAAATTATTTGAAAATTGGTGGAAAGTTACCTCCCGCACTTTACGATTGACTTCTTTTATGTTTGGAGATCGTCATTTTGATGAGGAAGGTACACATGTGCGCAGAACATGGGGTGCTTCTTTACGTCGTCTGAAAGCCCGAATTCCTAACCCGGGTGACAACATTATTAATGAATATGCAGAGGTTGTTTTTGTGAAAGATGGTGAACTCGTCCGTGCACCTAGTTACGATGGTGTACCTGTTGTTCCTGGTCGAAGAATGCTCATACCTGTAAATGAGGATGGCACGTTAAAAAATCCCGATGATGCACCAGTTGGTCAGGATGATCAATTAAACTACACAATCGTTTATATTCCGCCTAATTTTAAAGCAAGAGTTATTACATTTTTATTCCTTATGTGGTTCTGTGGTTCTTTATTCTGTTGTTCAGTTACTATTTTACCACGTAAGTGCTTTTTTTTTTTTTTAAAAAAAAAAAAAAATACTTTTTTGAGATTGTTGAGATCGATATTAGGATAAATCTGATAATTACTTTTTTTTATTTACTTAAAGTTTTGACGGGTCGTTATATCTTTAAATCTATCCTACACCATCAACGTGCAGTTCATGATTTATACGCATTTACAGTAGGACTTTATGTATTATGGGCATTATACATTTCTCTTGAATGGGTTATTAGTAAAATTCAGGCGATTGCCGGACAAGATCTCAATATTGATTGGGCTATGGTTCGACAAAAAATGTGGCAAGGGACAATTGTAATCGCAAAGATCTTGTACTTTATTTTATCATTCGGAATAATTATCCCATTCCTTCTATCATTAGTCACTGAACTATACATAATTTTACCCTGGAAAAAATTAACCACCGATATTCCAATCATTTCTTTTTTGCAGGTAAGTTATTATTATGATACGATCACTTTTTATTT
The DNA here is from genome assembly GCA_910592005.1 of Funneliformis mosseae. NCBI lineage: Eukaryota > Fungi > Glomeromycota > Glomeromycetes > Glomerales > Glomeraceae > Funneliformis > Funneliformis mosseae. The sequence goes on along the minus strand of CAJVPP010000423.1, from coordinate 20,886 downwards.
TTGTATTATAATAATGTGTTATTTGTAAATAGGATTGGGCTTTAGGCATCGTTTATATGAAAATTGCATACCGTATTGTTTTTATGCTGCCTGATAATATTTATAGTAGAGCTATCAACGATGTAAGATTTATTTATTTTTCATTATTGCGTACATATAAATATGTTGTTGACTTTATACTTATTTTCTACAATAGATAACTGAACGAGGCTTTAGAGATTTGAACGTCAAATTGGCAACAACAGTATTTATTATTCCTATAGGAGGTTCTGCATTAGCAGCTGTGATTCTACCAGCATTAACAGCTTGGTTGATAATATCTGCGGCTGGTATGATTATTAATATTTGTCATCATTTAAAATTAGTTCATAATCCAGCATATATTAAAAATAGAATTACTTCTCAATTAACAGGTATTTCTAATGCAAACAGTATAGCTCTTTTAATTCGCTATATTTATCCAGTGTTTTTGGCGATAGTACTTGGTTATCGTGTTCAAAGACAAATGGGACAATTAGTACACAGCTGGATGCAAGCTGTTCGTGATGAAGAATATTTGATAGGGCGTAGATTACATAATATTGATCCAAATGAACGTGGAAATACTAATGTTATAATAAGGGGACAGTAATTATTATTAACATAGATTTTTTATTTACATCGGCTTATTTTAGCCACAAAAGAAAAAAAAACTAATAATGCATACAATGCCAATATATGGCATGTCTCTACATTTGTATAAAAACTTTCAATAAAATAATAATTTTTACTTTAATGATAAAATAATAAAACGTTACTCATTTTACAATAAGTCGATGTCGATTGATTGCTGATCATTTAATTATCATGTGCAAATTTTATGGCATTATTTTTCATTACGAATAATCAACACAGAGCAGCTGAGGATCTGTTAAAAATAGTTTTCTTGGCAAAATCAAAAAGAGCCGCCAAGAAAAGTGAATGTGATCACGTGATAAATTGCAAATATCTAAGGGGTTACACTTACAAATGATATCATTATAGTAAAACCTAAAAAAAGAATTTGAATTTACAATATTTATATGAAAAACATTTCTAGAAATACATAATAATACTTTGTCCCGATGAATTAAGCCTTAATAAGAAGCGAGTAAAATACGCGACGCCAATTAAAGATAGATTGTAAAAGCTCATTTCTAAACGGTTCAATACAAAATCCATTTGCGTTTAATGATTAAATCATAGAAAATTCTAAAATTGTACCAACCATATTACCATTTTATATTTCATTCATTTTCATTTTGTATATATATAGTTAATAACAACGCAAATTTCGCAAAAAAAAAAAAAAAAAAAAATTAAAATTTTAAATATCAACTACCTTACCACCTTATTTTTGACCATAAAAAAAAAAAAATTAAATATGGGAGATCAATATGACAAAGGACAATATCCAGGTGGATATCCACAAGGACCATATTCCCAGCCACAATATCCTCCTCAAGGTTATCCACCTTCTCAAAACTCTAGTTATTACGGAAATAATGGAAATTATAATCCACAGCCACCAATGCAACAAGGTAAATTTTGGTTAAATTAAAAATTGATATATAAAACGTTGCTCATTTTTATTATTCGTTAGGCTATTATCCTACACCACAACCTCAAACTGTAATAGTCCAACAAGTACCCGAAAAAAACGATAATAAAGGATTATGTTTAGGATTGTAAGGAATTAATTTTTTTTTTTTTTAATTTAAAATTATGAAATTTAAATGTTCACATTTTTTTCTCTAGTGCTCTTGGGGCTTGTTTATGCTGTTGTTGTGACGCATGTTGTTAAAAATATATATATACATAAATATATAAATATATATATAGAGGTTTTCTTAAAATTCCGATCGTTTTTAACCTTTGGTATTTACGATAAATTTTGTTTGATAAACTTTTATTTTCTTTTTTGTATATTGTAAAACAATCTCATCAATTTTAATTAAAAAAAAATATATATTCCTATTAATTAATGAATATATTTATCACAAATTTCTTTCAAAGCTTTGGCAGATTGTTGTAATCTCGCTTTTTCATCAGAACTTAAATGCACTTCAATAATCCTTTCAACTCCGTTACCTCCCAACACAACAGGCATACTCAATACACATCCATATTCTTCAACAAACGTACTCAAAGGTCTAACATGTCTTTGATTAAGAATAATACATTGAACTAACATTGAAACACACCCTGCGATCCCGAAATAGGTCGCACCTTTTAATTTTATGATTTCATAGGCCTTTCCAGAGATTTCCTTTGCAATTGCATCTTTATCTATGGCTTTGATCTCTGGAAAATCTAACAATGGTTTGCCACCAACATGACCTGAAGACCATGCAATGAATTGTGAATCACCATGTTCACCTAGTACATAACAATGAATTGCATTTTCTGCAACCTAATTTAATGATACTTTTTAGAGTGATTTAAAAAGATTTCTGTAGTAACATGAAAAAAAAAAATAAAAACACGTTACCCCGATCAACGATGCTAATTTGAGTCTTAACCTAGCCGAATCTAAAAATGTACCAGATCCAAATACTTGATTTTTTGGCAAACCGGAAAGTTTTTGAGCAATATATGTTAATACATCGACCTATTTTTTTTTTTTTTAAAAAAAAAAAAGATAAATAAATAAATAATATTGTTATTTTTAAATAACTGTTTAAAAAATTTATTTTATTTTATTTTATTTTTTTTTTTACTTACTGGGTTAGCAACCAACAATAAAATAGCATGTGGTTTTATTGGTTTCATTGATCCGATGACATTATCCAGGATTTTATAATTTCTCGCTATTAACTGTATAAGAAGAAATCGAGGTGATTTGCAGCAATTCTACACCCCTGTGATATATAACGGGGGACCCGATTTCAAAAATTACCTCGACTCTAGTTTCACCAGGCTTTTGTTTTGCGCCTGCAGTAATGATGATGATGTCGCATTGACCAGCCTCTTGAAAAGTTCCACCACGAGTTTGAGTGGAAGTGATAAAATCCGCGTCTGACAGATCAAGAACTTGACCTTGTACGGTTTCTTCAACAATATCTACTAAAATGATTTCAGAAGATACCTTTTGAAGAAGCAAAGCAAAAGCTATTGTCGCTCCAACAGAACCTGCTCCAATTATAGCTACACGAGATCTTTGTACCATTGCGCTAGATATATTAATGATATATATAGAAGCTTGTAATAATTATTACGGATAAATAACGAAGAATAAAAAAAATCATAGAGATGGTAAAAAGGGCATCTTTATATAGTTTCTGCATTAATTAATCTAAACATATTTACATTTCTGTATAAATAAACGTAATAAAGATTGATAATCTTTATCATGACTTTTTTTTTGGCGTATGATTTTATGAGCTGATTATTTAAAACTAACCTTTATCCATTGATTACAACAAAGTCAGATTTTCATTGCACATTTATGTCATTTATACATAATAAGAATGATGAGAAACAAAAATTATGGTATGACGAAACCGTAATATAATGAATATGAAAATTTCACCATTAAAAACCATTTCACAGTTCTAGTAAAATAATTATATTTTATTTTAGGTTAGATTTATATTTTAAATAATATAATTCCTATTGAATAACAATCAAATAAATAATTGATTTATTAAGATTATTTTTATCTGTCTTTTATCTTTTAAACTTTTACAATCAACTTTCTCTAAATACATTCTCTCTAAATGTATACACTATATATTGCTCTCTAATCATGCTTTTATCCAGTCCCAAGTATATAGAAATCATATAGAAATCTTTTTTAAATGCATATCCTCTAAAATACATAATTTTTAAAATTTTACTATGGATCCCAAGGAGTGCATTTAGAAAAAGTTGACTGTTTTTACCTTTATTTTACTTATAATTTAAATTTAAAAGGATCATTATAATATTTCTTTTAGTTAAAATGACTTAATTATATTTTTTAGTTACATAATAACCTTATATATAATTTTTAATTATATCTTATTACTATAAAAACTTATATTTAATTTGTAATATTTTATTAGTAAAGATATTTTAAATAAATTAGTAAAGAAGAATAATTTTATATTTATTAATAAATACTGATTTAAACTTTTTAATACCAATTATATATAATAAAAATAATTATAATAAGATCTATTGATTATTTTTTATATAAATATAGATTTATTAGACATGATTTTATTTTTTAATATAATCAGTTTTATCATAAGATATTTTTAAATTTATAACTATAAATCAAATCTTAAAACTTTCTTTTAAAATTATTAAATTTATTAACGTTAAGAAATACATTTGCAATTTTTTTTTATTTTAAATTAATTTTTTAAATTTTTCAAACTTATATAAAAAAATAAATATTATATCTTTTTTATATAAAATTTAATTATTAATTCAATATTATATTTCAAAACTTTTAATATTAATAATGTAAAAAATTTTTTAATTTCTGAAAATTCACTTTGATTTGTCTTTTAATTTAAGTTTTAAATATTAAAAATTAATTTTAAATTATTTTTATGATTTTTTAATATATCTTTAATATGTTTTTTACTAATTTTATATAAGAAAATCAGATTCTAATAAATTTTATTTTATATATTTTATTATCTCTTTATTTTTTATAAATTAAAATATTTTATATTTTAAATAAGTATTAAAAATAAAAATCTAAAACTAATTTATATAAATTTATATTCTAATTTATATAATTGTATAATTTAACTTAATAAAAATTATTTATAAATAGATATTAATTTTGCAATAATATTTAATAGTTTATTCTTGAATTTTTAGCTTTATGTTGATTATTTTTGTAAAAAATTATAAAGAGGAAAAATTATATGATAAAATAAAACTTTTATATAAAAATTATATTTTTAAATATAGAATCAATTATAATCTATTAATATAATAAAAAGTTTATATATAATAATCACATTTAGTTTAACTATATAAATTGCTTTATTCTATTATATTACTTTAATTTTTTTGCATATGTTTATGCTCTGATTAATCTATTTATTATTATATATCACATATTTATCTATATCATAATTTTATGTATTTTCTTTTTCAAAATTTATTGAATAAGATATATTATGATATTATTCTCTATGATTTTGTTACTTTTTCTCTTTCTTTTAAAATTTATTATTTTTTACTATTATAAATGTTATATTTTTTTAATTTACAAAGCTTGATTTTTTAATAAATGTAGTTGTGCTTATATAATATATTTAATAAAATATGATTTAAAATTTTTATGATATTGTTCAATTAAAATTTTTACTTACATCCTTTTTTCTATATTTTCCTTATGTACTGAAAAAAAATAAATCAAATCTGCATCTATTGTAATGCTAAGTTTTAAAAAAAAAATAATAATAGCTTTCTTACATTTTTTATATTTTGATTTATTATGCATATGGTAAAATTCATTTAATTAAACTATCTTCTTATTTATTGAATTTTTATATTTTGTTTGAATCTGATGTATTCATTTTTACAAAAATATTATATATTATAATAATATTTTGCTATATATATTATTTAATATAAATATAAATACAATCTCAGGCTAAGATATTTTTGATTTTTGTATTTATGTTAAGTTTATCATTATATTAGTATATTGCTGCTAAAAGAAAGTCTTCAACTATATTTGTCCAATTATATATATATGATTTTATTTATGAGAATACATATTATCATAATGCTATTTATATGATCTGCTAAACATATTAGATAAATGCAATCTGTATATTTAGAATTTTTATTGTATAAAAAATCTTATTCAAATAAATATATCTGATAAACTTTTTATGATTATTTATGCTAATTAAATATAAGATCTATATTATTATAATATTTTCTTTTGAAGTTACTGTAATTATTATAGGTAATAATCATAAGTTATATATTGCTGATTGTGATATTATTTTTAGATTATATTATGAAAGCCTATAAAGATTTTCTGAAACCTATTTATCTTATAATCTCTTTCATTATATATTATTATTTTTATAAAATATAAAGATTAGTATATAAATATATTTATTATAAGTTTTATTAAAAGAAAAAGAAGTATAATAATACAATTCTATTCTTACAGGTTACAGATTAAAGATAGTAATTTATTTCAGAATGCTGTCATTTTTATCATAATATATTGTTGATTAATATGTTAAGATAGAACAAAATCAGTTAAATTACTTTAAATATAATTAAGTTTCTTTATATATTAATTTGTATCGTGATATTTTAGATGTATTACATGCTATAAATAGTAATAATATTAATTATTATATAATTCTTCTATCTTTATTTGCTAGTAATAAGCACTAAATACATCAGCTTTAATAGCTATTATGAATTATTTTAGCAAGTCTGATTACTTTATAATATTTACCTGCAATCCAAAATAGCCTAAAATTATTAGAAAGGTAGGATTTCATTAAAGTATTAATAATTATCTAGATTTAGTTACTCACATATTTTATATAAAATTGTTAAAAAATTTATTATTCAACAACTATCTTAATAGAGTTATAACATATATAGTCGTCAGCAACTTCATAATATAATTATATCATGAAGTTGCTAATGACTTAGATTAGGTTATAAAGGTAACTTTATAGTCTGCCAGTGTCTTCATAATATAATGGTAACTTCATAGTCTACCGGTATCTTTATAATATAATGGTAACTTCATAGTCTACTGGTATCTTCATAATATAATGGTAACTTTATAGTCTGCTGATAACTTCATAATCTAATTATATAATCTGGTGATAATTTCATAACTTACTATTCATAATCTGACAGTAATTTCATAACCTACTTATGGGTAGTTTTTTTGCATTTATAACATTGTTTCAATTGTTTTCTATATATTATCGTAGTAATTTCATAATCTAATAGTGGCTAAGAATGCTTTAATCTAATAGTGATGTCATAATCTAATAGTGTCTGCTTTCTTTTTATTCCTAATTCGTTTAGATAATAAATTCTATATTGTTGATACTGGCTTTTTGTAGCTATTTGGATATCTGGTTTTATATTGAGGATGCTGGCCTCTTGCGTCTAATTGGATGCTAGATTCTATGTTAGAATGCTTTTCCTTTACGCCTATTTGGTTGCCTTTCTAGATGCTGAAATCATGTAAAAAAGGTGACCTAACTAATACACCAGTATAAGTATGCCATTTTCACATTCTAAAGTTCAAATTTTCAGAAAATCTGTTAACAATATTAATGGATTTTTATCACATGATTCAATACATAATTTTACGAGATATTGTTAGACTATTGTTACAAAATAAGTAAGTATAATGTTTATCTTATTCATCTTATAAAATATATTCATATTCCGTAAGTATTTCTATCATATTTCATCTTAATCGAATATAGAGTAAATATCGGGCATAATAATATCTATGCGAGTAATACATGTAAAAAAGTTTAATTTGCATAACTTTCAAGGGATCATGTCTGACTCATTTGATTACCAGGATAAAGTAATTTTGAGGTATATAATTTGAAAGATCGAAGCTGATGCTTATTTGTTACTGATATATATATAGTGATTTTATGTTCTAGAACTAGTAATATATTTATAGTCAATTGGTTAGAGTATTGGTAGTGCAATTTGTATTATCATGGTCAGTCTATTTATACCATACCTGTGTATATATCTAGAAAGTTAGAGCCTTCTTCAAAAATTTTATATAATAAATATGAAGAAGGCTCCACATTTTGATGCATATCTACTTCTCTTTCATTTATGATTTGTTGACTAAGTTTGCTATCACTTCTTTATTACATCTATCAAAAAAAAAAAATAATTAAATATTTCTGAAATATATTGTGATATAATAACTTTACCTACTGTTAACATGTATACCTCAACTATTTTTGATCAAACTGATCGTGAAACTCTTGTCCGTTATGATAGCGATGAGTCTAATGAATACTTGAGTGATTCAGAAAGCTATAATGATGAATCTGATTTGGGATCAGATGATTATAATAACTATGAGTCTAATTATGAGTCAGATAGTAAAGAAGCTTTTTGCACTTTAAATAGTACTATCAAGACTCCATTAGTTTAACCACTAAATGTAAAAGAGCAAAATATTAATGTGGTATATACTTTAAGATAGGAAAAGTTTAATGATGATTTTTTTTCCAAGGACTTGCTAAATGTCATTCGAGAAATTTTCCTATCACCGCCTAGAGATATGTCAGATGAAAAAAAGCACATTAGAATTTTTTCCATTCTATTCATTCCTCTTTCTGAATGAAAAAGGCTCTAGCTTATATAATGTCTACGACCAGGATGAGGTTAAAAATAAATTAGTTATAAAAATCAATCAAGATGATCGAGCCCTGAAGTTTTTTATTGCAGATGACATCTCAGAAGTATATGGTTTACCTGAGATTCACGAATGTATTAATGGCTAAAAGCCTTTAAGAACTGTGATTAATATTGATACGTCAAAAGAAGATATAGAAACTGCTAATGTTAAGGGATAAGAAGTATTTAGTCAAATCTGTTGCTCTTTCATAAGAGCTTTGTATTGAATTCTTGACTTTGATTGGAAAGATATTCTTAAAAAGTTAGTAATTGCTACGTCTTTAGACTCTAGTAAGTGTAGCTATCATATTTTATATGCATCAGCTCTTCTTATTAACCATTATGAGCTTAAAGCACTCACTGAATTAGTTTATACCTTAACTGAAGAAAAATTTGGCAAGTTTATTGATCAGAAATTACCTAGTCAGAATTTTAACCTTCACCTAATTAGTTTAGCAAAAAAAGGTTGTATAAAGCATATTTTTCAGTTTCACTAAATAATAGCTAAAATGAACTTGATCATGCTAGGGTTTAACTATCTACTAGCTTAGGGCTTGAAGTAAAACCTCGAATGCTTAGTACAGAAAAAAATAAAATCCACTAAGAATATCTGTGGATCAGGATGTATTACAGAAATTTGCAAATCTAGTTTTGCATAAGTATTCTAACTATCTTAGGGATTGGACTATTGAAGAAAAGAACTCAGAAAACTTCATATATTTTAACTGAAAAGCTCTACTAGGATGCCTACTCTGCAAACGTATACATTATAAGGATTAGTATTAGTTTGGCTGTATATATACTAGTAGTGGTAAATTCATCGTAAAATACTTCTAGCAGGGTAGTAATGAACCTGAGAAAGTATTTTAATATGACCTATCTATTGCAGAAAACTTTTAGCGAGAAAATAAAAATTTCCTGCAACTATCTCACAAGGTAAAAACCCTCAGTTTTCCTAAAGCTTTCATAAAATTCCCATCCTAGGCCAAGTATAATAACCCCCTTATAGTGACAGAGACATATGAGGAGAGATATGTAAGACCATTATGTTTATATAGTAAATGTGATATTTATGTGAGATCGCCTTAGGAAATAGAAAAAACATATATTCTTGAAAATTTGGCTATTCCTGATAATGTAAATTTGCTAGTATTATTCACGCATCATTCTTACTCAAATGCTATTACTATAAGACTTAATCTTAAATCATATTGCGATATTTATGGTATTATAAATCTTTCTGATTATAAAAGGATAGTATGTCATATAGAGAATTTACATCGCATTACTAACAAATGCAAATGTGAAAATAAATGTAAATGTTTTCCAATATAATATGACTTATAGCTTAATAAAATAGTGTCTATAATTGCTCAGGCACAAAGTCATTTGGCGGGGCAATCAATAGAGAAATTATATAAATTAATCTAAGAGGCTAGACAAATTATCGTCATGGATAACGATCTCACTGATCTTAACATAGAATAGATTAAGACCCTTCGTAAGGATATACCTTTCTCTATTATTCATAATACCTACCAATCTCAGAAAGGTAAGACATTCCGCCTAGCTCCTAATAAAGAAATAGTATTAGCTGAACTTTGGAATTAGGCCAAGCAAATAACTTTACTACCTTTTGAGAATCAGAAAAGTACTTCGCTTATCTGTCATTTCAGAAAAGATGTATAAGAGATTGTTCGTGCTCTCAAAACTGATTTTCTAGAATTGCGAATTAAGGAATATCATGGTAAATCTGATCCTGAGAAAAAAGTTCATGACTTTAGCAATGTAAAAGAATCATGAAAAGACGTAGACCTAATTGCCTATACAATCACTTTAAAAATAGGAGTATTTTGAACTAATCTTAAGTTTGAGCGAGAATTCTGTCTCTCCAATAGCTATATAGAAACTAATGCTGAAACGAATCAGATGTTATTTTGTATGCGATGTATTAAGGATTATATATGTCATATTGAGCAAAGATTGTATAATGTACCTATTACAGAAGAAGAGTTATTCCAATGGTTGTTAAGTGTTAAACGTAAATGCCTTTCCCAGAAACTTCAAAATAGAGGAATATTTCCAGATATAGATTCTATTATCTAGAATAAGGACATACTAATAATTCGATTGTGAGTAGCCTATATGTTAGAAAATTTTATTTCCAGCGATTATTTGGCTGGAGGATGGTTGATTTCCTTTGAAAAGCTAGCATGTATATTTCGATTATAGACTCTGATTCTAAATCTGAAGAAAAAACATTATCGCAGATGGTAAAAGTGAAATGTTCTATTGTTAAAGCGGAAGAAATATCAAATATAACTAATGCTAATATTCTAGATTACGAGACTGCTAAATCTTTGAAAAATAAGCCAAAAAAGACTTTAAAAGAGATGCAGTCTTTAGACAGATATCACATTGTGGATTGTTATGAGATTTCGCCTAAATTATTGACCAAAGATTTTATCTCAAAGTATGGGAATTATAATCATATGAAATAGTTCAAAGCTTATAGACAGCTATGGGATGCTGAAACTAATAATAAAATAGCTGTTGAAGCTATTGCCCACAAAGATTACAGGGAAGACAGACTTACAACTACCACTTGTACTGAGAAGCATCGAATTTACCTAAAATTGTTAAAAACTTGTATACTCGCTAGAGATATCGATGATAAAACACGATATAAAGCTAATAATGTTAAAATATATATTAATTCTCCTAAATTGATATCACATCTCCAGGATTTAGTTTCCAAAATAGCTAGAGTATTTGACAATACAAATGTATTACGTAATGCTAAAAAATTAGGATTAAGAACAGTTTGAGCGAAACTTGAGCTACTAAATTCAGCACTGCATGTAACATATAGGTTAAAATTTAAGGTTATAGATAAGCATAGGAGACATTATCATCTAGTTGGATCATTCAATAATAATGATTTTCCTGAGTTACCCTTATACCAAACAGGAAAGAAATTTATTAGAAAAATGGTAAAAATACTCAATATAGGTATAGTAAACTTTTATCCGATAAATTATTAATAAAAAATCTTTTAGAGAAAAAATAAACCAAAAATACTTCTAGTTCTAATGTTAATACTGTACCAATTGCAAAAGATATTTAAGACTTATTTGATATCATATAGATAGAGATCTGCTGTGAAGCTGTATGAATACAATACTAAAGTTTACAGAATCAGGTTCATATATACTTTGAGATGGAGCCTTCTACCAATTTTTTATATAATAATTCTGAAGAAGACTCTATTACAGAATTATACATGATATGCTTTATTTATATATTAAAAAATAACGCTATTTGATTTAATGATATAAATAAAATAATGTTTTTTTATTTACTTTCAGCAGATAATTCAAAGGGGATTCCTAATGCTTTAAATTTTAAGCTAACCACTAATCCCCAAAGAGGCTAAGACCTTCATCATCCTCATCATCTGACTCAGAAATTGAAGCTTCAGGGATTCTGGATCGAAGGGGCTCATCTGGTAATTTAGAGGTCTTTGCAGATTAAAGGATCTCGGCCTCGTACTTCTGCCTCATCTGATAATTTAATGAATGAAATCTGACTGAGTGTTTGAGACAACATCCTGTAATAGAAACAGTATATTTACAACAACTACTAATAAGGCAGGGTTTTTTTCTATGTTTTTTTCATACAATCTCCAGTGTCTATAACACCCTGTGGGATTACAGCACTTATTTTCACAAATAGTATTATCCTTCTTGATATGTGTGCAAGTAAAGCGAGCCATAGAAGTATTTTAAGATATAAAACTCTCTTTCACTTTTAATTTTATAATAAAATATGTATTTAAATTAATCAGTATTATAATGAGATAAATTATCTTTTCATACTAACACTATAGATATATTAGATCAACTAACAGAGCGTAAGCCTAAGGGTAAAGCTCGCAAAAAAATCTATAATCCCAAAACTAATTGCATGATAGCTATAAATGGGCCAGTATATCGTAAATTACTACTCGGAGGGTATATGCATTGAAAAGAAGAAAGGCTTTTGATTCTGCCTTTATATAAATTATCAATATTAAGAGGATATCTTTCTTTTATCTCCTATCATATTTGAAGTATTGTATCAGAGAAAAGTTTACTAACAGTAATTAACGAAAAAATAAATCTATTATAAATTTTACTCAAAGCTAATTGGCATAATTACACTTTATGCCAACTATTAAAATTATGCTGAGAACGTGAAGAGACAAAAGCTTGAAGGAATAACGTACTTATAAAATTTCTCCATTACTCAAATTTAGCTTTATCGAAATATAGACAAAGTATTTTATATGATACATTCACTAAAACAAATGCTTTAGGATAGGAACAAATATTAGCTCTAGTGCGAATATTTACTAAACGTGATTATAATACAAATTATTCTTAGCCTTGAAATGGGAGTTCCATGGCTATGTATTTTTTTCGCATATTCTACTACTCACAATTTTCAAATATATATAAAAGATATCTTGGCCAGAGCTCATGACCTCATAGAGAGCTTGTAATAAGTTATAATAATCTTTTTACCCGCTGACTATAGGGTAGATAAATAGCGAAATAAATTTTTCGAATTGAACTTTTTTAGAAATAGAATAACCTAAAGATTACACATAATCTAGTAGTTACTTCACAAGCTATATCTATACAATCATGTCCGCAATTGTAACAAAGTACGTTGCAAAATACAAACTTAGTAAAGGTATGAGTGATGAAGAACTTAGTCAGCACGTTTCAGAATTACTTGAGCTTTTGACAGATAAACTGAAAAGAGACAAGGGTCATCAATGCTTCTAAAGGGTATAATTTTAGCAGAGAGCAGGCATTTGTACTAATCCCTGATCAGAGAATTTGTCAAAGTAGAAGTTGGGTAATCCCTAAAGAAGGAGGGGATGAAGCAGAAGAAGTTAATATTTGTCAAGTATCTGACATCATCTCAGATAGAGAAACTATCAAAAGTATAGCCCAGCATATTGTTTAAGATAATCTTGGTGAAAAAGAAGTAAAGGCGATAGTCAAGGCTTTAACTATAATGCCTCTAACTCTATCACCACCACATCTCGTCTTAGTAGACTTCGAAGAGAGTTGCAAAAACTTAATGTCTCAAAAAAAATAATCTCTGCTACATTAGATGAAAAAACAACTTGCGCATCTAATAAGATTCAAAAGGAGCGTAGGGATTAATGTAAAAATGAAGGGATTGATTTTCCAGATCACTTCTCGTTAGAATCAGTTAAGGAGAGACTTAATTTTTATGATGTGTCTAATACACCTAATGTTCAAGCCCTAGCTAATGTAATGATAATACTCTGCGTCTGTCCTGCTGAAATTAAAGACTTGCGCATATCTAATGGAGATGTAACTGGATACGCAAAAAATTGAGGCTAACAGGATAATCCTCAGATATTTAAATCGTTAAAAAGAGATGAAGAGTGGGCTAAACTTCTCTTTACTTGGATTCAGGATGCAATTTTTTCTGGACAGTTGAGGGATCCAGAAGTGCCAGGAGTTAAATGGTTTAATACATTTCTGAAAAAAGATAGATTTCTTCCTGAAACTGGTAAACTACTTCTTTTTAGCTATTTGCGTAGTATTTGCAGTCATATCAAATAGTGTGAAGAATTTATTAGGTACTATAACCATTGCCAATTAAGCCCTTCAACATTCACCAGACAACTATTCCTCCTCAGCGCAAAACTATACAATAGTCAATTTTTGAAAAAGGAGACAGTCTTATAATTAAGTAATGGTATTTAAGCTCTTCGATGAAAACTAATTACATATATTAGTTAAAGAATCAGGTATTATTTTTAAATTTATTTTTTCATTCGTCTAAGATATAGCATATATAAAATATCACAAAATGGTAACCGTTCAAAAGCATTTATCTGATAGTACATCCACTGAGCAGAAAATTATTAGATATACAAAGAAATTAGCCCAAATATTTAGACTAAATAAGCAAAATGCAGAAGTATATAATGCGCTTTCCGGTGAAAATAGGGCATTAAAGAAATAATTGAAAGATTATTATTTCTAACATAATACTTTAGAAAAGAGGGTAAAAAGATTGGAAAGAGATGTAAGATCCTTAAAAATCGAATTGAAAGATCTGGATGAATGTGTAGATAGGAAACTGTGATCGATATAATATATGAAATAGTTTTCTCGCTAATTGGTAAAAAAGGTAAGAATTTATCCTATTCATTTGAGTCTTCTGAAGATTCTGATTCAGTTGAGATAATTGAGATAAAAGGGGCTGTTCCTCATACTTTTACACCTTTAACTAAGCATTGAAGAAAGGCACAGCTGAGAAGAAGGTCTGGGACAGTAATCATCAGCTCAGAAGAATTTGCTGAGCCACAGATTATGCAACAATAATCTTATTTTTCAATTGAAAAAATCTTCTAACTATATAAAATGTATATAGCTAATTTACTTGATTAATTCATGCCAGAATTAATACCATTTATTCTAAAATATCTTTCAGACCAGGATCTAAAACATGCTAGCAGTATAAATGATATATGGGAACGAGAGATAAATCTTGAACGGTCCAGAATAGTTCTCACTGATTTTTGATTTAAGATTAATATATGCGCTAATGAAAATTATATTAGTGAAAAAATTGTGAAAATAGCATACGCAAAAAACAATAGTAATCCTAGAGTAAACAGGTTTTTAGGTAAGTCTTATTTCATATTAGGAAGGGTTAATCTACGTGTTATCTTAAATGATAGCAAGAAGCATAAAAGCATATCTACTGAATTTATAGTTACTGGATCAGATTAGCCTGATCAATTTCCTAAAATACTCTTGGATTCATCATGGATGTAGAAAAATGGTATAAGCTTAAATGTGTATAATTTAATACTAACAATAGGTACACTTAAGTGTACGATCCTATATCAATTCAGCTGATAATTAAATCTAAGCTATGTTTCAGTCCAACTAATAATCTGAAGCAGTTATTACTCGCTATAGCTAACCTTATTTTTTTGGATTGAAAATATTCTAACCATATAAAAATGCATATAGTTAATTTGCTAGAACAATTTCTGCCAGAATTAATACCATTTATTCTAAAGGATCTTTCAAATCAGGATCTAAAAATTTTTCGCAGTATAAATAATATATGGATAAAGAAGATAGATCTTGAATGGTTCAAAAAAAAGACTCTTTTCGATTTTCATACTATGTCATTAGTTCAAGGTGAAAATACAGTTAAGGATTTTTATTCAAAGCTGGAAGAGTGTAATAAGAGTTTAGGCTATAATGAAAATTTTCTTAAATACACATTATTAAAAAGATTATTACCTGAGAATGCATTTAAAGCTCTTATAGATGGCTTACAAGCACTTGCATTAGATGAGATACTAGAAAGACTTATCCTAGAGTAATGATTGTATGATTTTCCTGAAGGTATTTTGCTATTTTTTTGTTTAAAGATACAATATATAAACAGAATATTTATGTCGTAATCAAGCATCTTTTATTTACCAGAACTATTAGAACAGATTTTACATTTTTAGCGATAGATAAATTTCTCTACCCCACTCTATTTGTTTCTCAATTATGATACAGATGTGGTACTCTTATTCTATGGAGATGCATTGAGCTAAAGGGAAAAGACTTATATCCTGGACAATCTTTTCCAAATTATTATAATTACTATGCAAAGAATTACCCTCAATTAAATAAATTCATAAGGATAAAACGTGCAAAGGATCTCTCTCAATTGAAAAAATTTATAAAGTTAGTACGTAGGAAGCAAACACCAGTTTATTGCTCTAATATATCTCATCTCGAAATTTCATATTACCATTTACTTTCAGATAAAAAAATCATAAGCATTATATATTTATGCCCAAATATAACCCATTTGAGTTTTATAAATAGCATAGGATTTAGTAATAGAATATTAGAACTGATAGTAGGTTTATACCTAAATCTGAAATATTTCAATCTGTGTGATGATCAGTTAGGTAGCTTTACGAGTTTTTGTGTTCGAGAAGTGGATGATGGAGGTCTATAAAGGATCGCAAAGATATGTCATAAATTAGAATATTTAAATATTGCCTATCGTATAGAGATTACTAAACATTCAATTTGCGGTATTATTTGTTTCTCTCTAAAGCTCTGACATTTTGACATTTCCTTTTGTGAAATTACTGATATGATTATCAAAAAAGTTGTTAGATCATGTCTTAATTTAAAATATATTAATTTGAGAGGGTGTTATATTAGCAAAGAAGCCCTAGATCAACTAAATCTAAATACTTATGTTGAGATTTTCTGAGGTCTATTTAATAATCAAGCTGTGATAAAGCAAGTGATAAGATGGCTATATAATACTTAGCATAGTGTTGATAATAATTTGAATCCAATTCTATCTCAGTTATACTAGCAACTTAAGTCCAATATATTTATAACAGTGGACTCTGGTGCTGATCACTCTACTATAGTTATAATCAGATAAGCACTAAAGGATTATTCAGTAGTATTACTCAATAATCAAGCAAAATGGTGAAACTCTACTGATCTAACTAATCCAGAGCGGTGATTTCAGCTTAGAAGAATTTGCTAGGCCATTTCTGTATAACAAAAAAAAAATATAAATTAACTAACCTGTTCTAGATATAGGCATTAGTTCATACTAGCTAAATTTTTTACGAAAACTTCATGCAATTGTTAAGGAGAAAGCTTTGAAAATAATGGAAGTCCTTCCTGAGTAAACCAAATTTTCTTCACTCCTACTTCACCACATTTCTTTAGTATCATATCTAGATCATCTTCTAAGGGACCATGAAATTCCTCAAACTTTTAAAGATATACTCTTGCTTCTTCATCAGCATCTTCTACCTCTGCTTGATTAGTATAATCAATAATGGGAAATTCTTCCTGAATTGCTATTATATCATATTCTAAATATAAGAACAACATAAATAATTCCTTATATAATATATTAGTAGAAGCTCTATTGCTTCTAAATTTCACTTTTAGAATAGGATTGCCATCAATATTAAGATTTTTCTGTATCAGTATTATATCTACCACCAAATCTAACAATAACTCATACATATCAACAAGTGTTTTTGCTTTTTTGATTTGATGAGTTATTGTTTGATTTGTATTACCATTAAAACTAAGTTTTTTCTAAATAACTTTTATATCCTTCTTTGTATATAAAAATTGATCATATAATTCAGTAGAAGTATTTCTTATCATGATCATAATTGTGTTTATCTCTGGTTAGCATATATTCAATTTTATGTCTGAAATACTGATCATCAATTGAAGCAGTGATCACCAGCTCAGAAGATTTTTTGCTGAGCCATGCATAGCGCTTACAGCCAGATTGTATGACAAAAATAAGTGGATCATCAGTCAGGTCTTATATGATATATTAATTTTTACATATTGAAAAGAAGTTATATGCTAACTAATACCTCTATTTTTTCCTTCAACAAATATAAGAAAATGTGAAAGGAGGTTTACATGTAATACAGGACTAACTCTAAAAGTAAATAGTATTAGTAAAAATATATGTTATAAAAGGCTAAGGACTTGCAATTCTAAAATCACTAGACGTAAAACTAACTATATGTCTTTCTAGTAGATCTCTATGTGAAAGGGTTTGAAGATTCCATTTACATATGCTTTCATAGAACTTTTGGCATCATACAATAATACTAATTACACTTTATACCTTCTTATTTTTTTCCCAGCAAGATATAAAGCATGTAGGAGTATATAAAGTTTAGCTAACTTTTCACAAAAAATTTAAGATATGTATATGCTAGAAATTATATATGTATGAGAGCGAGTTTTTTCTTACTATAGGCTATTGTATTTAGGAAAGCAAGATGTTTAATACTATTATTACTCTTAATTGTTTTCTTTTATCTGGCAACACAATTCTAAGATTAGAATTATCAGAAGGAAGTATTACTACGCTTAAAATCTCTACCCACGAAACAGTTGATCAGTTAAGGATTATTATTAGAGAAAGGTAATCATCCTTATTTGAAAAATTTTTTCCTGCTGAGTTTTTACTCTAGAAGATCAATGATACTAGGAGAGATATATCAATTGAAAGCCAAATTAATGAATATGCTCGTGGAAAATATCAAAATGAAACAGAAATGCCTTTACATGAGTTAATTTCTAAAACATCATGTAATAGCGATATATTCGTGTGAAGCGCCTTAATGGCCAATTTTATGTATTGTAGATCGTGAGTTCTGATAACAATTTATTTCATAAATAAAGTATTATTTTATCAGTACATGAGAAATGAATCATGTGTAATGATATGCCTATGTGATATAAAAACCTATATTAATACCTAATAATCTTTTTTCTGAACAGAAATAAATTTTTATCTTATTCTGAAATGTAACACTATTTTTTATCTGAGCCTAATATCCCTATAAAAATGTAATACTATATCTAAAACTAGTATACCTCATATTCCAGCTTTTACCTCTACTTCTGTTGCTAGAAATGAGATAATTTCATTGGCGAATAAAATTAAAAAGTATGATACGTTCAAGCTTATCAAGTTTTTGAAAAACCAGAACTTAGGGCTTAGCGAGACTGCTATTAAAAATTTAGAAAATGAAGAGGTTAATGGTGGTGACTTCCTTGACTTTACTAAACAAAAATTTCAGGATTGTGAATTAAAAGTAGAACCTGCGACAAGGCTCATGAAGTTTGCTATAGAGTGTAAAGATAAAAAGTTAAGGATTTTTTAACATATCACAATTTGAAGGAAGTGTTAATGAAATATAACATTAGTAGTAATGTTATGGACACTATTTCACTATTTTCTCTACAAACCTATGAAATTAAAGACTCTGACAAGTATTTTGAGAATTGTATAGTGGAAATTTTAGTTAAACTAAAAAATTACAGGTCTTTGATCATGAATAGTTGGGAAGCTATATGCAATGAGTACGTCGTGACGATTCTTTATACCACAATCAATATTACAAGAGATTCTACAGGGGAAGAGCTCAGCATGAGACCTGAGTACAAAGTAATTAGTGATGATAGCACAGGACAGGTTAACTTCACAATCAAAATATTATGTTATTTTTTTTTCAGAACCTGTCAATTTTCTGACATTTTTTCAAAAATATAATAATACCATACTTGTATTTCAGAAAGCCGAGAATCTTATTTGTGTCACTGAAGACAAACCAGAGCAAAATCTAATTGAAAGTTTGGCTCAGAATATCAAACAACTAGAGAGCTCATGCCAAACGAATTTGAGAAAATGGAAGCGAAATGATGATGACAATTTCGATTATCTCTATGGTATTGTCATTACAGCTTGGGACTGGCACTTCCTACTCTATACTCCGGGGAAAATTTCACAAGGCAGTAAATTACCATTTAGCATTGAATTTTCTGAAGATGCTTTAGGTAGAATATCAAACATTACGTAATGGCGTGAAAAAGGTGTTAGGTATTGTAGTAGGATTATTAAAAAATAGAGCATATGCGAAAGACAATCCTCCCTCAAAGAAAAAAGCTAGAATAGAGGAATATTGTTCGAAAAAATAGGGGTGGGATTATAATCTGTAATCATGTAGACAGTGTATCACGGGCTAGGTCCTGAACCTTTGTATTTATTTTTAATAAATTTTTTTCTTGAAAAAAGTGATCTGCGTTCTAAATTGGAACGGACACGTGATTTTTTTATTTGGAAAAATGTTATCTATGATTAAGCTACCGTCCGAAAAAAAAGATGAAGCTTTGCAAGTTGCTATTCAGATTGTTTTCATTAAACACAAATGTGATATAGATTCAATGTATCACAGCCGAACTTTTCATGCGTGTATTAATAAAAAATTTTTATATACAACAATTGATCGTGACAAAATGTCACAGTTTTTCATAACCACCGCGTAATATCTTGGGCATCCTGACTTGAATATAAGTATTCAGGTGAATGCTCAAGAAACTCTGAATTTTGACCTGAATATTCACGTGATTTTTGATTGTGAAGATTCTTCACTGTATATATTCGAAAATACAAGCTAACCTCTGTTTATGAATAACCTAATAAGTTAGTTGTATGCTAATATTTCTTAATCATCTTGATAAATAAATGTGCTGAGTTATAAAAAGATGTTAATGAACTCTCTTATCTACCTCGTGCAAGTGTAAATCTGATTAAACTTACCATTATTTACACGTCATTATCATTAATCAACGAACGAGTATATTTTCAAAGGTACGTTAATAGATTCTAGGATAATGCTAATTGGCTTTTTAATCCTTTTAATATTATTGTATCTATTTTGTGGATACAGTTCTAATTATATCAGTATTATATCCGAACTCTATTAAAGAACGTTTATGGTAGGATATGAAGTGGAGTGTTATGAAAGCGAAAGAAGTATTTGTTTTTTTACTTAATTTTTCTTAGAATATTTAGGTGAGA
>CAJVPP010000422.1:0-32900 GCA_910592005.1 Funneliformis mosseae | reverse complement strand
AAATAAAATAAAAATGTTAACTAAGTTAAAAATGCTAATGATGTTAATAACGTTGATCATTCGTCAATCTTTGTGACGCAGTAGGATTGACTTCATATGGTATCAATTTTCTCCTCTAAATTTGCAGCTCCTGCAAAAATTTCATAGGTTTTGTCAACTAAGTCCTTGAATTCCTGGAATTTAAGGTTATAGATCATTCTGAGAATTATTTTCCTAGTACGTCCGATTTGTGCAATTCCCAGAGTTTCAAAAAGATAATAAGTCTTTTTTGAGGCCTGCCGATAGTATAAGATATTAGGTTCCTAAATTGAGTTCGTTCAGCTGGACTTGAAGTTTCTGTCTCCATTACTTGTCCAAGATAAAATGCATTAGCTAAGGCTAATACTCTTTTTTTCAACCTGGTAACTCATAATAAAGCTCTATAAGTTATTTTGACTTTTTGTGTAGTTGAATCAGTCTCCATGTAAGGTGGGGGAATATTGGTATTTGCTAAAATGTTAACAGTTATCAAATTATTTTTAACTTCTTGGAATAAAGTTGTCATATTGGAAAATTTTTGGGAAAATTTTCAAAGGACTTCGATCCTTTATATAACAATCTGAGATTCCCAATTTTGGCGATCATGATAAGACTTTAATAGATTTCTATTTACAGGTGTATGTAATACTCTTCCATCTATTTCTTTTATCTTATACGATCCATTCATTAAATTTTGATGGATATAGTAAGGTCCCTTCCACTTTAGGTTTAGTTTTCCAGACCATTGCTTATCTTTAGCTGCATCATAGTAAAGGACTTTATCTTCAATTTCAAATTGAAAAAGATGATCAATTTGTTTATCATGACGATTCTTTTACTTTTGTTAGGCTATTGCAATATGATTTCTTGCAACTTCTCTAGTTTGAGGCAATTGATCAACCAATTCCTATAAATGTTTAGATAATATAACATTTTGATCTTCAAGATCGTCCAGGGGTAATATTACATTTCTCCCATATATGAGATAGAAAGGTGATATTTTTGTGACTGAATGTTTGCTTGTACGATATGCAAACAAAGTTAGTGTAATTTGAAGATCCCAATTATCTAGATCTTATGCTGTTTTTGTCAAAGATTCACACAAAGTACGGTTAAAATGTTTCACTAAACCATTTGTTTGGGGGTGGTAAGGTGTCGATAGTAGATGTTTGATTTTGAACTTATCCATCAGCTCTTTGATTATTTGATTATTGAAATGGGTTCCTCTATCAGAAAGGATTTTTGCAAGGCATCCGTGACAACAGATTATATATTCATAAATAAATAAGGCAACTTGTTCTGCAGTAGCTTCAGGAACAGCTTTAGCTTCAGGCCACTTAGTGAAATAATTGACAGCTATGATGATATGTCTATTTCCATTTGACGTTATAGGTAAGGTCCAACAAAGTCTATACCAATTTGATAAAAAGGTGCTTGAACTGATATAGAATGTAGCTCTTCATGTTTCCTTGGTTTTCCTCTTCTTTGGCAGCTATCACAAGAACGAATATATTCTCTAATGTTTTCATATAGTTTTGGCCAATAATATCGTTCTTTAATTTTATCAAACATTATATCCATTGCAAAATGTCCAGCAGTTGGATTATTATGCATCATGTAAAGTACAGCTTCTATTTCATGTGATCGAATAACTCTAAGAAGCTTTTGTCAAACATGTTTATACAAATAATTATTTTTAATTTCAAAATATCTTGATTGTTTGACTAATTTTTATTGTTGAGTTGGTGTTAATTCGTCTGGTAAAGTTTTGTTTTGTAAATAATTAAAAAGATGATTATATTGTATTATATCTATTATGAGCTGTTTGTCACGTTGCAAACACTTTAGCTTTTACTCAAATAAATATATTTTAATAAATGTTGGGGTAGTTAGGAAATTAATGAGAGGATGGAGGAATAATATCTAATATTTCATAAAGTTGAGAGTATGCATTTTCTTGTTGAACTAGAACTGGTTCTTCCCACCATATGTCATTAACTAGGCAACTTGGCTTCATATTAGGGTGAATTTTTCCTCTTTCATATCCTATAATACAATTATGAATAATTGTACCATAAGGTAAATTCTTTTTACATGCCTTACAATAGGTATGAATATGATGATTCTCTATATTACAAGCAAAGATACATTGAGATCCTCCTTTGGTAATAGGTTGGTTGGCTATGACTGACTTGATCTTAATATTTTCGATATATTTCTTTCATTTCATCCTTTGGGCTTTCATATCTAATTACAGTGATTAAAGGTATGTTGGAAAATTGCTGAAATAGTTGTTTCTCAAACCATGTTTCATCATTGTCTTTAGTAGAACCATGTACAGAAGAAATATGCTATTCGTTCTCTGACTCTTCAAATTCAATAGTAGTTATCATGAAAACTTTGTGTGTATTATCATCATAGTTTTGGTCAGTATTAATTTGAGAGAGAGCATCTGCATTAGCATTTAGCTTAGCAGGCCTATGTTTTATTTCAAAATCATACTGTTGGAATTTCATGATCCATTGTGCTCTCCTTCCTTTAGGTATTTTTGATGTTTGTACCCATTTAAGAGCTGAATGGTCAGTAACAATGATAAAGGTTGTGAGCTCAAGTAATGGTGAAAGTATCTTACAGCCCATACAACTGCAAGGCATTCTTGGTCAGTTATTCTATAGTTTTGCTCAGCTTTATTCATACTTCTGCTGGCATATGCTATTACACAATCGAGTCCATTTTCTAATTTTTGAGAGAGAACAGCTTCTAAACCATTTCCAGAAGCATCAGTATATAAAATAAATGGCTTATTGAAGTTTGGATATTGCAAGATGAGTGCAGTAATTAACTTTTCTTTTAGAATATTGAAAGCCTTTTGTTGAGCATTCGTCTAAGAAAATGGTTCTTCCTTTTTCAATAATTGGGTTAAAGGTTTGGCAATTTTTGAGAATCTGGAAACAAATCGTTGATAATATGAAAATAATCCTAATGCAGATCTTAAGCTTGTCAAGTCGATTGGAATGGAAAAACTTTTAACTTTATCAATTTTTGCAGGGTCAGGTTGTAATCCATTCCTTCCAACTACATGTCCCAAGTACGTTATATTAGGTAGACAAAAGTGACACTTTTTAAGCTTAATTATTAAATTTGCTTGTTTGATCGCTTGAAATACTTTTCTCAAGTGTTGGATATAGTTCTCATAGGTTGTTGAGTAAATAATAATATCATCCAAATAGACAGCGATAAATTCATACAAGAATTCTTGAAAAATATGGTTCATTAATCTCTGAAAGGTTGCTGGTGTATTCTTTAGTCCAAAGGGCATAACGTTAAATTCGTATAGATCAAATTGAAAAATAGAAGCAGTTTTCTCCTTGTCTTTTTCACTCATTTCTACCTGCCAATAGCCACTAGCAAGATCAAGTGTAGAAAACCAGTTTGCTTCTCTAAACTTTTCTAATAAATCGTCGATTCTTAGTAGAGGATATGCATCACTTTTAGAAATAGAGTTTAGTTTTCTGTAGTCAATGCAGATTCGTTTATCTTCAGTTTTCTTTGCTACTATAACTACAGGAGAAGCCCAGAGGCTTAATGACTTCCTGATAATTTCATTTTCTTCCATACGCTTGATTTCATTTTTGAGAAAATTAAGTTTTGCTAGATCCTTGCATTTATAAGCTCCTGTAGTGACTGGGTCATGATTATTAGTTAAAATGTTATGTTTTACTAAGCTAGTTCGTCCAATTTTTGTTTGGCTTAGCGTACATATATCTTTGTAATCATCAATTAATTTTTGAAAGAACATTTGTTGTTTATCATCAAAAGGTCCAACTTGGAGATCATCTTTAATTTTCCAAATATTTTCTTTAGAAGTTTCAGCAAGAAATATCACTGGGTTAGGTTTAAATTCTTTTTTAAATGCAAGAGATAAATACTGGTAGAAAAAGATGAAAAAAAAGGAATTTGTATTTATGCTCACAAAAAAAAATAATTTATTTTAAAATAAAATAAACTATATGACATTTATTTTATTTTTAGCATTAATATTACTCTTGAAATTTGAGTCTAACAATGATTGAGTTAAGTTAATTCAGATTTTATAATTATTAATAGGTTTAAATTTGAATATATCTTAAACCTGACCTAATCTGACCTTTATAGAGTACTAAAAAAAATATAATAAAAAAAAATTAAAAAATTAAAAAGATCACGAAATAAAAAATATTATAAAAAAAAATTTAAAAAAAAATTAAAAAGATTGGAGGATAAACTTTATCTAAACCATTACAAACAAACTAAATATTTTTATAAATACAATTATCAAATATCAATAATTTTATTTATAATTTAATAAAAGATATATTAAAATTAATTATTAGAAAACAGTATAATAACTATACCTAATGGTGACGAAATCATCACATACCAATCTAATCTAGTTTAACTATAATAAAAATATAATAATAAAATATAAGATAAAATAAATAATATAAAAATGTTAAATAAGTTAAAAATGTTAAAGGTATTAATAACATTAATCATTTATCAATTTTTGTGATGCAGTAAGATTGACTTTACATAATATTATCATCCATTTTAAGAAATTTTATATATTCAAAAGTTATAGGATAGCTATTATATTTAAATCAATTCTTCTCATAAAAATATATATAGATAGCTTATCTAAATCTTATAAATGTTTTAGATATTATTAGCTATTTCATGATTTTGAAATTAGCAGTAATTCTAGCAAAAATTTAATTTATAGCCAGAATTTTAACAGTTAAAAAATATTTTAACAATTTCATAAAATTAATATTATAAATAGTATAATAACTATAAAGAAATAAATATTATTAAAAATATATAATATGTTAGAATAATTATATTTATTAGTTACTTTTACTAAGTATATTATACTTATTATTTTATTATTTTATATAAACTTTGGAATTTTTTATATAGATTTTCAAAGTCTAATTTAATTGACAAGTCTTAAAAATATACTTTTAAAATTTTATAAATTTTATATTATTCTTTCAAACCTTTATTGATTCTTTATAAAATTGCGAAGTAAACTATAAATCTATTTTGATAAAGTTAAAACATTTCAGAAATTATTTTAATAGTTTTAATAGGTTTTAATAGTTTTAATAGGACTCAATAGATTCAATGTCTTGATAATTTTTATAACAACTTTATAAAATTTAAATAAAATTCAAACAGATTTATTGTATCATAATCTTAAAATATAAAATAATGAATTTTTTATTTTTATTTTAAATTAAAAAAGTTTCTAAAATAATACATATTTATCAAATGGTATTAAATTTTAAAAATACAGATAAGGTTGCTAAGCAAAACTCAGAGATTTTGACAGATATTAAAATTAAAACCTATTGAAATATTATTGATTTAGTATCTATAAACTTAAATGATTAACTTTTAATTAATACATTAAATTAAATACAAGATTTTATCATAATCATGCTTATAAAAAGATATGATAAAAGGTAATAGCAAATAAATTTATAAGATTTCTTTATTGAACTCTTAGTTTTATCCTAAAATCCTATTTTGAATTACTTTTTAACTCAAAAGAAAATACAAGATATTTATATGAAATAAAATACTATAAAATATAATATAAAAAAGAGTAAATTTATTTATCATGAGGGGTAATACTCCTTATATATTGCCTTTATATATATATTGTGAACGGGTAAATGTGACGCAGCTCAAATGGCGCAGAAGATCGACTGATTTAACATAATTGACATATATGATATGTCAAACATATTTGATATATTTGACATAATTGACATAGTTAACATAGTTGATATAGTTGATATATTAGATATAGTTGATATATTAGACATATTAGTTATATTTTTCTATGTATTTTATTTTATATAAATAAGTAGCTTTTTAATTCATGTAAAAGACAGATTGAAATTCGACAAGATAGTTTTAGTAGTTTTAGAGGCAACTGGCCTACCGCATCACCTTTTAGCTTTAGTATTCCGTTTCTTTTCTCTCTTATTTTTCTTCTTTATTTCTTTTACTTTTCTTTTCTTTATCGTTATTATTATTTTACTTGAAAATAAACATATTATTTATAAACATAATTTACTGGAAATCTGTTGAATCGTAAACCGTTTTGATAATACTTTGGTAAATCATCTGAGTTAAAGCTTGTAAATTATTGAAAGATTACTGCGCAATTAAAAAGAATAAACCGCTTGAACATCCCATCTAACAGTCATAGTTCGCAAGAATTACACGTTAACAATATCTTACCCTAACTCTAACCCTAATTCTAATCTGATTCTAAGACATGTAATACTAACATATATGACAAATAGGATTTCACATATGAAAAAATTTTTAAGTTTCCTGAATATATATGAAAATAATAAAAAGGAGGGTATAATACAGGTGATAAAAGAAGGCAATGATATCGCACCTGCGTGAATAAATTTACTCTATAAAAAATATGATATAAATAATAAAATAAATAAATAAGATAAATATAAATATTCTATAATTACAGTATAAATAATAAGTATAATAATTATATTAATTTATTTTAACTAATAGATCAATATTAATTACTTTGTTATATTAGTCTAATTTATCTACTTTGTCAACTTTATTAATCATTTTTAAACACATAATTAAATAATATATAGTTAAGGATTATTGCTTCAATATTTTGCAAAATATTTTATTAAAAGTAAAATTGCAAAAGTTTTGATAGAGGCAAAGTTTAAATAAATAGTAAAACTCATTGATATTAAAATACAATTTTTTAATTTTAATAATTATTTTATTTTTACAAGTTAGGCTTAATTTTGATTAGTCTGGTAGAACTTATATTACTATTTAAAAATCTAATTTAATATAGTGCAAAATATATTACATTATCATTATTTATAAAATAATCTCTTTTTCATTATAATTAGATTTAAGAAAAATTATAATACAATTAACTCTCTATATATGCATCCTTCTCAGGATTAAATAAAAGTGTGCATTTATATAGGGAATGTATTTATAAAAAAATTGGCTGAAGATATATGTGTATTATAAAATACTATTCCTATCATTTTTTAATTATATATGTAAAAATTAAAATAATCAACTGCATTGAACTGATTAAGTTTTTCATCTAAATTCTTTTTTTTTTTAAAAAATTTTTTTTTTATTTTATTTTTTAATTTTTCTTTTAATTTTTATTTATTTAATTTTCATTTTTTTAAAAAATTTTTTTTTTGTATTCTCACTTTCCCTCTTTTTCACTTTTTCACTTCTCAATTTTACTTTCCCACTTTTTTACTTTTCCTCTCCTTCTCTTTTTTACTCTTCTTTTTTTTTAAGAATGGCATTCTTAGATCAGTCTCTCTTAGAATTATGAATTTGAATTAAAAAAGATAAGTTTTACGGGAGTAGATATGTTTCTTTAGGAATGTTCATTAATATTGTTATAATAATTTTGTAGCTTTAAATAAAATCTCATAAAGGGTAAATAAAACTAAGACAATTACTTGAGAAATAACAGGTGAGGATTCACAATAACATTAAAAATTATTCTTAATATATAAAATACATGAGATAAATATAAAATAAACACAAAGATAACTCAAAGATATTTTAAAGATTATGCTTCAGAAACTCTAAGTCAATATAGCGAATCAATATAATATTATATAAAGAGTTTATTAATAATAATTAAAAGGATTACATGAATGCAAAAGGTTAGATAATTTATAACAGTTTCAAAAGGGTTGTGAAGGATAAATTTTATACTTAGTTAATTATACTTCTTTATTAATATAATATATAAGTTCAGTACTTAAAAGATTAACATCTTATTGATTACCTTTGCCAGAAAGATAATGAGACTTAATAAATATACAAAGATATTTATATATGTTGAATAATTAAATAAACTAAACTAAAAATATTTAAAGAAAATTAAATTGACAGATCTGCAGAAAATAAAGTTGCCTTGTCAATTAAATTGCCAGATCTGCAGGCAACTAAATGAAAATCTATAATCTATGTAATTATCAAAGGTAATAAAATTAACATCTAAAGATTTATATAATGATCAATAACAATAAAATTGACAAAATGATCTTCCTAAAAGATCTATATAGCAATAAAATTAACTTCTTAATTTATTAATAAATTTTATCTATAGCTAAGGTGAGTGTGTTTCTTCAGGAATATTTATTAACATTTCTTTTTCTTTTTTTTTTGTAAGAATAGATTTGTGTACCTTTAAAACTTTTAGAATTATTGGTGATATAACTTGAAGTAAGTGTATCTTCAGGAATATTCATTAATGTTTCTTTTTCTTTTTTTTATAGGAAATGCTCTTGGGAACTTTTAAAGCTACCAGAATTATTGGTAATGTAACTTGGAGTAGATGTATTTTTCAAGAATGTTCATTAATATTCCTTTTTCTTTTTTTTGTAAAAATAGCTCTTATGGACCTTTAGAACTTCTAAAATTAGAATTTGATAATGTAGTATTACACAAAAGAAGACATGGATGATGATGATCTAAAGGATGATGTCGATCTCTAAGAAATCATATATGTCTTCTATGTCATCTATGTCGTCTATAGCATATATTTCTTTTATACAATATATTTCTTTTATTTATTTTATCTTATTTATCTCATATATTTATTATATTTTATTTATTATATTTATTTCTTTTATATCTTCGATAACTTTATATTTTTCATTTTATATAAATAGAGGACAATTTCCTTTAGCTTAGCAGTGTGTCTGACATATAGTTTTATATAATAGTTTAGTTTAATCCCTTTAATATAATTGTATAGTACAGAGCGCTGACTGAGGCAGTACTCTATTGTTATAGTTATTAAATAAACTGTTAATTTATCGACACTCTTCTAAATCTAAATATCAAATTAAACCTTCTGCTTACTACCCATATACATTGCTTCACTTATCACTTATAAGCAACTTAAAGAACTGACCGTAATAGTAGTATAAAATAGATATGTTTCTTCAGATAAGTTTATTAATATTTTTTTTTCTTTTTTTTGTAAGAATGGTATTCTTGACTTTTAGACTTCTGGATTCTTTTAAAATTAGAATTGAAAAGATAAGTAATACAGGCTTAAGTAGATGCGTTTCTCTAAAAATATTCATTAATATTTCTTTCCTTTTTTTTTATAGAAACAGCTTTCTTAAACTTTGGAATCTTAGCATCAAATTTGAATCAAAGGATGGAAAAAAATTTATTAAAGATAATATATTTTTTTCCTGAACTGCTGTATTACTTTTTACAATTTATATTTATGAAAAACAATAATTTTATTTACGAATCTTACAAAAATCATAGAAAATTATTTATTTTGAAATCTTTAATCTAATAAAAATAAATTCTATCTATTAAATGATAAAATTTATAGTCTTTTTTATTAAAATATTCTATAAAGAATTAACAATTTATGCTGTTAATTTGACTCAAATAAATCCTAAAAAGCCTTATAATATTCATAACGTCTAGTGATAAACTAAAGATATAAGTTTATTTGTAAAATTTAAAAATAAAAACAATAATTAATTAAATTAAAAAAAAATTAAATTAAATTAAATTAAATAAACAAAATTAAATTAAATTGTTAAAATAAAATTAAATAAAAATAATTAAATTAAATAAAAAAATTCTTTTTGTTTTTAAGTAAAATAAATGTAAAATTATTCAATTAATACAGATTTTTATATTCTGAAATCAATTTTTTTTTAAAAAACACTTAATTTACTCACCATCTTCCTCAACTATCTACTCTTATTTTTCTGCTATAATAAAATGTATGCATATTTTTTAAACTCTTTAATGCTATATTAGCATTAATAATTTCTGTCTCTATACTATTATCTATTTCATCACTATTTTTATCAAATCTTTTTTTAAGCATTTCTATAAATTCTGTAATATCTTCAGGAACTTCAAAAATAATATTTTATTCAGATATATTAAAAAATTCTTTTACATTTATTGAATTAAAAAGATTAAGAATTTCAAACATCTTGGAGATTTATTAAGTACAAAGTTATCAGCTTTAATATCAGCATTTTTAATATTAGCATCTTTAATATCAGCATCCTCAATATCAGTATTTTCAGTATCAATATTATCTAAATGTTTAATATTAAGAAAGATCTTAGTATGATTCTAACAATAATTAATTGTTTTTATTGTAATTTCATTCTAACTTTAAATAATATACTAAATTGCTTGTAAGACACTCAGCTTTAAATCTTTAATATACTAACTGACCTCAATTTATTCTAGTATTTAGATAAAATAAATATAATTTAAATGATTAATAAATATAAATAAATGCTAAAATTAATTAAATATTATCTAACTAAATATCAAATAAATACTAATTTATACATACTAAATATAATAATAGCAATAGTATTTTTTGAAAGATACAATTATCTCAGCATCTATTAGTTGAATTTTTGAGGTTGTATTTAGTAGTAAAAAGTAAACATTATCATTTAAAAGATTTAAATATCCTAACTTATGATTTGTATAATTATCAAATAATAGCAAATCGCGTTGACTTCTATGCTTTTGATCAACCTGTTAATCAAAATAAAGAAGCTAATATTGAAAGAGAATTGTAAGCATTTATGCCTTATTATTATTTTGTATATTATTAGCAAATTACAAATATTAATTTTTTTAAACACCTTGGATTTGCATATTTTTCAATTATTAGGAAAATAATTTATATGATTCATTAATATTTATACATAAAACTATAGAGAAATATTTCTTATTTTTCTTACGTCTAAAAAGATATCTTATAACTAGTATACAATCTAATTCTAACCTGTAAAAAACATTTATATTTAGTAAAAGATATTATATAAAATTGTGAATTTAATAAATATACCTATAAAAAAGCCCTATTTTATCTATATTATAAATTCTCTCAAGAGAATAATTAGCATATTTTTCATGCAATAATAGTAGAGCTTTAAGAATAATAGTTTTATTAACAGATGCTGCTTCTCCTTGAAGCTTTTTCTGATAAATTTCAAGCTAATTATTTGAAAATTGTAAATTATTCTTAAAAATTCCTAACTTTTTAGCTAAAAACTTAGCCTTTTTAATTAAAATAGAATCACTTAATATTATTTTATGCTGATAATTCAATATAAATTCCTTGAGTGCATACTCAATTTCTGGATAGGTAACAGCTTTTTACCATTTTTGTTTTGGATTAAGAATTTTAATAGAAAGTTATTTTTCTTTTATTTGTAAGATTCTTGTTATTGTAGATTTGTCAACTATAACTTTACACTTTTCTTTACCTAATTTATATAATAGAGTCAGTTCTCTTTATTATTATTAATATAAAAATAGAATTCATACTTTTGTATATCAGTTAGATAATTTTTTTTAAAAGATATAATACCTAAATAATATAAATATAAACTGCAATATTACAGAATTACCATAGCTGTAATGTGTTATATAATATATAGTAAATGTATTACATTATAAATAGTAATGTAATACATTATTTTATTAGGTAATTTATAATTCTAATTGAATCTATAATTATATAGTTACGTAAGTACTTTTATGTATAAATTTTATATATATAAATTGAAAATTATTGCATTGTATATAGAGAAAAAGATGCATTTAGCACTAATTTTTCAAATTAGAACTGAGTTAAGTAATGCATTTAAAAAGGGTATGCATTTATATAGAGTGCATTTATAGAGAGTTGATTGTAATATAATTACAAATAAACTTAAAATTTTGTTAAAATATAGTTATTTAAAAGCAAGATATTCTTTAAATAAAAAATTTAAATTGTTACTTTTATTGATAGATTTTATTAAAAAACTTATAATTATTTAAAGAATATGTTAATTTAAATGAATAATTTAACAAATATTATATATAATAAAGATTGACTAACTAATCTGTTAATACTAATATAAGTATTATAATAATTTATTTTTTTTATATTTAATATATTAAATTTTGAATACTTTAAACTAAATAAGTTCGTCAAGATAACAATATGCATATAAAATATTTATAAAGTATTTAATAAATATATTAAATCTTAAGTACTTTTAAATATAAGCATATTTTTTTATAGGTTATTATTTAAAATTAACAATGATTTTGAAGATTTTTTTATTTAAAAGAAACTGAACTATTATTTTTCATTTTTAAGAAATATATTCTATTTATTAAGAATTCTACATGAATAAATTTAAGAAAAAAATAATTGTATATTTATAATCTAAATAATAAGCTACTTGTGTTTATATTTAAATTTTTATTTCTTTTAAACAGATAAAAAATAATTATATATATTTTATTACCATAATTTAGTTTAGTTAATATTAGTTATTATTACATAATCATATATTTACATCTTTTTTAAGAATTTAAAAGTTGTTATTAAACCTGTTAAAACTTTCAAGACCTATTGAAACCTATCAATACCTATTAAAATCTATTAAAATCTATTAACGCTATTGAAACTTGTTGAAATCTATTGAAATATTAATATAATTTTTAAAAAGTTTTAACTTTACCAAAATGGTTTAGAATTTTGTTCTGCAACTATAGTACAAGAACTTGTTAAAAAATTAGAAGAATTACCTTATGAAAAAGATGATAATTTTTCAAATAAAGTTTAATGAACAGATAGGAATAAAATACAAATTAGTAGATAATAATATAAGTAAACTTAATAAAAAATAAATTTAATTCAATTACTATATGTATTTTTTTTTTATTCTTTTCATATTAACCTTATTTATATATGATTTGCTTATCTTGTATTTTAATATCATAAAGTTTTGATATATATTATCATTTATCAAAACTTTTACAATTTTATCTTAAAAAAATTTGGTAAAATATTTCAATAGATTTCGATTTAATGCCTATCAAAATCTTTAAATTTTGTTTAATAATATTAATTTCTTAACTATTTATATAAGAAAATTATACGAATAATATTATTATTTAAATATTTCTTAAAATAAGCCTTAATTAAATTTAGGAACTTAGTTTTAGTTCAATTTTAAAAACTAATTTCAACCTCTAATTTTATAAATTTTTTATTATAAAAAAATTATGATTTAAATAAAAATATTTTAGTTCTTAAGATAAAATTAATTTAGAAATTTTTTATAAGATTAAGCCAATGTTATTATTACAATAGAGGAATCTTAAAAATCTTTGTTTAATTCTACAAGAAATTTTAAATTTTTATTTAATTATATATAATTATATATGATTTGATATATAACATCAGAAATAAAATAAATATTATTATTATTATTTTTTATTGAATTATCTATATTTAATAAAAAATATTCATTTTGTATTTTACAATTTTTACTAATTAAATTTTACATATATTGTTACTGGATTTGTTTTTGATAATTTTAATATTTAAGTCAAAAGATTATAGCAATTAATTTTATACACTAGAGTTTTTTGACCTTAGAATTTTCTCTAAGTCTTATAGGCATCTATTATACTTGAATCAATTTAGCAATTTATTACATCTTAAAATTCAAGATATATTTAGTCAAACTTAAATAAAAAGTTATTCTACTTATATAAAAGTAATTACTACATTTAACTATTTATTATACTATAAACTGACTATTTTAATAAACTTTAATTATAAAAAAATAATAAAAGAAAATAAAATAAAAATACAAAATATAAGATAAATTATAAAAATAATAAAAATAAATAAAATAATAAATTAATGAAGACATTTAGAATGAAAAGTTATTTATTATCACAAGTATAATTAAAATTTGCAGTATTAGAAGAATCAGATAAATTTAATTAATTAGGTAAATTATATAAATTCTTAGTTTTTTTCTGATTTACCTTTTGCAGTAATTATTAATTATTGTTGTATATTATCACCTGATAGTTCTCTTATGATATTTTCTGTATTTGTGATGACGTTTAATTCTAATATTAATAATATATATAAAATAGATTTATAATTACTTTTGTTATTCAAGGTAAAATTTTACATATAATCATAATAAATACAATAAAAGTTTAAAAAATTTTACTGTATATTGCTTATATTCTAACCTTGAAAAATAATAAATGAATATTAAACATAATCTATAGATGAGGGATAAAACCTCTTAATAACAGTCAAAACTTTGATGAAACTATATTAAAATCATAATAAGAGATATGACAAAACCCATTCAATATGACGAAAGCTGAAACTGTCAAAACTATATTAAAAACATAGAAAAGGGTATGATGAAATTATTTTGAGGAGATTTCGGCAGGCATCTATAACATAATCATTTCAAGAAGCTTGATTATTTAATTAAAATATATTTTTGATAATATGAATTTTTAATGATATTTCTGCATTTATTCACTTTTTTGCTTAATTTATTCTTTAGTGATACTAACAATCTCTATATATTTTGACTGATTTTAGTATTATATCTCATAAATATTAAATTTGAAATTTATATAACTGTTTTATAAGCTACAGCTATACCTATAGCTACAGCTATAACTATATGTTATTATATTATCATTAGAATAAATTTGTGATTAAAACTTTTCTATAATACTTTTGTATTATGTTAAATTTAACCATAATATTTTAAATAAATATATTTTTATTGCTTTCACTAAACTTTATTTATTTTAAAAATATTTGTTAAAAAATAAAAATTATTATTTGCATTACATTTTTTTGTATTACTTATTTTCAGATATTTAATATATTAACTTTTTGTTTATTTTATTTTTTTTTATATACAAAATTTGTTTATCTTATTTTATTGAAAATTTATGCTTCTTATTTTGTATATTGTAAATTCTATATTTAATCTGATCTTTTTTTTAAAAAAAAAATACAAATATCAAAAAATAATATGCTTAACAATTTTATACATTTTAGATTACAGAAAAAAATTTTGTATGGATTTTTTACAACAAAATTTTTACTTTTTGTTATACAAATTGTTTCAGGTGAAATATAAAAACTTTAATCAAATAACTTAAATCTCAATTTTCATTAAGGTTAATTTTGTATATATGAAGTACTTAATACTAATGATACACAAATTCACATTTTAACATTTTGCATTATTTGGCACTTTAGTTTAAGAAAATCACTTTTTGTGATCTAAGTAAATAGTTCATTGAGTTTGAAATTACCTGAAACTTTATTTTTATTAATGTTGATTTAATATTTTTGAAATTCGTAATAATAATGATACATGAATTTACTTTTTATGCTATTTAATGACATTTAATCATTTTATTTAAAATTTAAATAGAATAAAAAAGTATATAAAATTCTATTAGCATTATTGGTTAAATTTTGACCAAAATTTATAATGCTTATTAAAAAAAATTAAATTAAAAAAAATTTAAATATATAAAAATCATTAAAATAAATTTAAAATATAAGAAATAAATAAATTATTAAAAATTAATAAACAAAATATGATATTAATAATTAAATTAAAAATAAAAAAAAATCATAAGTATTAAATAAGATTAAAAAACAAATTTAAAAAAATTATTAAAAAAAAAATTTCAATTTAAATTTTTAATTCATTATTAAAATATTAATAAAATTGCAGGTATTAAAAAAAAAATAGAAAAATAAATGTATAACCAAAAAAAAATTTATCATATAGTTGTTGGTGTCAGGTGATTCCACTTTATATAGCGTTAGCTATGGCCGTTCCCAAAAGGAAGGAATAAGTATAATGGTTAAGATCATAAATACTTTGTTTTCAATTAATTATTGCAAACGAGAACTATGTACCTTCCCTCTGACAATCCTTAACAATGCTGTTGCTAGAAATAGTAATTCTAATAGAATGAAGTATTTTTTTTTTTGAAAAATTTTTAAAGATGATAATTATAGTAAGTACAGTACATATAAAATAATGTATTTTTAATAAGTATTGTTTTTTCTTTTAATATTTCTTAATCGATTCGAGAAATTTAATATTGTTCATTATATACTAAGTTTGATTAATATCAGTTAATATTTGATATGGGTCACATTGCATTGGCAAAGTTATATCGAATGCATAGAGTATGCTTTATATGTTAAGAAACTTATATACATAAATAAATATTTGTATTATAAGATATTAAAATTTCTAAAGTTACAAAATTTAAAAATTTAATAATTTCTATATATTTTATAGTGTCCAACAGTTTCTCCATACCAATTGAACAAAGATAAAATCTTCGCTCAATTTTTTTTTCAATTCAACATTCACAATAAAAATTCTACGAGGAAAGTTAAACATCTTTCGTCCCATAACTTTGTTTATATACAACTTTATTACCATTTCCTACTAAAATAGAAACTACTTATTCGTCGGCATTAGACGAAATTAATGCACCTTTCTATTGAAAAGATAAGTATTTCATCAAATTCGGATATATCCTCAGTTGAGGAAGCTGTATAATACTGTAAATAATTTTAGAAGTCATGATTTCTTTGTCGCGGCGGATTCCTTTTCTTTGCGAATTTTATGGAATAATTTGTGTTAAAATGTATTGGAGAACTTCGGGCCAACGAAAAAACTTGTGTCCTTTTTTTTTGATTATCGAACATTAATTATTTTTTTTTAGTTTTGGTTTTTTTTTGTCCTCGAAAATTTCAGGCTGCAACGATAGATGGATGGTTGGATTTTGATTGGTAGGTTTTATTCTTCATTTTTTATTCTTTCGATTATTGATTATTTTATTTTAGGTACTTTTCGCTCGATCTGCTGCGGTAAAGCTTTTATTTTTTAACATTATTTTTTTTTTAAATTTTTTTTTTTTTTTTGATTTTATCTTTATTATTTGTTATTTTTTTTTTTTTTTGACTTTATCTTTTCAATGAATTTCTTTTAGGTAATTTCTTTTGCTTCGGGGCATAGTGACTGAATGATTTCTTATTTTTATTTTTCGTTCTTTAGGTTCCTCTTTCGGGTTGGTTCGCTTCCGAAAGTTTTAGACAGCGTGGTGTGAGTGGATATGCTTCAAGCCTCATTAATTGTAATTAGTCTCCTAAGAAGTCGCAGTAATTTCTTTGTGTAAATATTTCGATACCAATTCCAATGATTCAATATACATTCTCATTCTTTCACGAAGTATATAGATAGAACAGATTTTTAATTGTAATTTGTCACAAAGAAAATTATTAAAGCCCTCGTCCGAAATTATATGCAATTTTTTTTTATTCTTCACATCACTTTAACCTAATTTTCTTCAATAAATAAATTGTATTAATTCGGGGGCGATTTACATAATGCCTTTTTTGTAATTTTCGTTAATTCATTCCATTGTATTGGTTCATCATTTTCATTCTTTTGAAGTATGTAGAATTGTTTTCAAGTGGAAAAAAAAAAATAAGTTACGTCAAAGTTGAAGAGTACAAATTTAGAAAGCAGTACCTTTATTTGGTAAGACTAGAAACGGTTAGATCCTTTTATTTTATCCGAACTGCTAATTATGGAAAAGATTACAATTAGAAAAATTTAAACCGAGGGCTGAGCAAGAAAAAAAAAAATAAAAGCTTATCCGAACAAAATAAAAAAAAAAAAAAAAAAATGGTTTTACAAAACAATTTAGAAAAATCCTTAAATGACTTGGAAACGAAAATTAAGGAATTGGAGCAAAGTAACGAAGGGTTACGTTCACAATTCAAAGATTTCAAAGAAAAAGTTAAAGAGCGAGAAGATGAAACCAAAGCAAATATTAATAATTTAGAAGAAAAGGTTAGAGAACGAGAAGAAACCATAGCCAATATTAATAATTTAGAAAAAAAAGTTAGAGAACAAGAAGTAGAAATCAAAGCCAATATTAATAATTTAGAAGAAAAGGTTAGAGAACGAGAAGAGGAAACCAAAACCAAGCAAGAAATTATTAATAATTTAGAAGAAAAGATTAGAAAACGAGAAGAAGTGTTCAAAAAAAAGCAAGAAATTATTAATGAATTAGAAAAGAGAATCAGAAATCTTGAATTAACGTTAATTATTTATAATGATACTATTGAAAGTATAACCATAACAGATGCTAATAAGGATGACATATTGAACACCTTTGGCGGTTTGCAAAGATATCGAAAATTGACAAAACTCAAATTTAGCGATTCTGAAATAACAAGCTTACCAACATTACCAAACTCTTTAACTTATCTTAACTGTTCTGAAACTCAAATAACAAGCTTGCCAACGTTACCTAACTCTTTAACGATACTCGATTGCTCTTTTACTCAAATAACAAGCTTACCAATATTACCAAACTCCTTAATGGAACTCCGTTGCTATAAAACTCAAATAACAAGTTTACCAACATTACTTAACTCCTTAACGAGACTGTATTGCCTTGAAACTCAAATAACAAGCTTACCAACGTTACCAAACTCCTTAATGGAACTCCGTTGCTATAATACTAAAACAACAAACTTGCCAACATTACCATACTCTATAACTTATCTAGACTGTTCTAAAACTCAAATAACTTGCTTACCAAATAAACCCGATTCCTTAACGAGAATCTACCCTTCATATTTAAAAAATCAATAATCAAACAACTATCCTACAACTTCTAACACCTTGATAAAATTTAACTAAAAATTAGTACTTTTTCAACCAATTTAACTTTATGTTCAAGCATTTATTTATTAATTATACAAGCATTTCTTTTATCAATAAAATATTTTTTCTTGATTAATACTGTATTTATTAAACAAGATTTAAATAACAAATAGGTTGTTGATTATATCGTAAAATCAAAAAAAAATTCAAACCCAATTTTCATATTCAGTTGTTTAATCGAGAAAATGATATTATATGTTATTGTGCATGCTTTGATAAACAATTTGATCATTTAGATATTATCGTGATTAAAATTATGAGAGAATTTCATTATCACTCTCTTTCTCGTCATTTGAACTAAATTTTTTAAAAAAATGGAAGAACTACTGTTTAAGAGCTACGAAAAAAGGGTAAATTTGTTTAATTTTATTATGATAAGCTTATAATTTAACAAATTTTTATTTTTAGGCGAATTTAACTGGAAAAAAATATCTTAACGAACTTATTAATATATTATAGAAGACGAATTGCTTTATTTAATAAAATAGCAACATTTGTATGCTAAAAAACTATATTTCAACATATGGCAATTTTTTAATGGTAATCATCGATTATTTTGTTTTTTATATTATCCTTAATTTCGAAAAATATAGATGAGAGTACAACCATAATACTGCAACAATAAAAAAAGACCTTTTTTGTCAACCACTACAAATAACAAATGATATTCAAAAATTACAGCTGATAAAAATTAATTAATTTTGTTGGGGTTCTATTCCGCATAATTGAATTGATATCGCGAAAAGTGAAAAAAAAAATAAATTATCTAAATACTTGTTAGAAAAGTTTTTATGGGATATTTATTAATTAGCCCCTTAGAAAAACAATGACAAGCCCGAGGTAAAATAGAAACAAGTTACTAGATATTAATAAAAGTATAAAACAAGTTTATATATTTAAAAACAAGATCGTCTACATCAATATGGGTGAGCACGATATTTAAATTATAAAGAAACTCGCAGCAATAAAAATTTGTGACAATATAGCTTTCACATGTTTAATTAATAGTAAGGATGTTTTGAATCCACTTCAAATGTAAGTCTAAATATCCTATTGTTGTATAATAAATGAAATTTGATCCAAAATTAATATATTTGGTTTTATAGGCCTTTGCTTTAATTTCATTTTGTTAAAAAGAATAAATTATATTAATGTCAATTTATTATTTATAAATATAAATTACAAATCAAACCATTTTATGTTAATTCATTCTTACAATTTCTACACTTCAGGCCGAAAAAATTTATTAAAATTTATTTTTCATATTTTTTTCATATTTTTCATTAAATTGTATTGTTTATTATTTTTTTTTTTTTATTATATATTATTTGATTCAATTGACCAAATATAATCTAACATATAGAAGGCAGTTTTATTTTTAAAATACTGCCTAATTCAGCACTGCGCTCTAATATCAAAAATCTGCCCACATTTATTTTATTTGCTTTTTTATTACTTTTTAAATTTTTTTTTTTATAAACAAAAGAACAAAAATAATTTATTCTTCAAGAAAATTTTGATAGATAAGTTGGCCACATGAGTTTTATTTTAATGTTATCTTTATCAATAAATTTTTTTGTTTGGCAATTTCTTTCAGGTTAGGTTACATGTTATTAAATTATTAATATTATTATCATTAGATTGCTTTAGAGCACAGTGACTGTTTTTTTAAAATTTTGCACTATTAAGGCCCTTCTTTTTATTTCATAAGCACCATGCCAAACGATATTATTTACTTAAAAAATTCAATAATTTAAACTAATTTGCATGAAGCATGTGAATCTGACAATTCAATATAACATTAACAAACCTAAACATTTTTCTTAATTTAGAGGCGTGTCTTGAAGCAGATGAACCACATGTCGCGTCTACTTACTCATAACGCAAATAACAGTCACCACCACCAGTAAAAGGACCATACTTTTTAGACGTATAATTATTGGAAGTATGAAAGGAAGGAATGGTCTTTCGTGCACTAGTTGCAACATGTTTAAACGCGAGATAATCTCTAATCTTTCTAAAGTTTCGCTTCGACGATGAAATAATTTTATCTGAACCTATTGAAAAACTAAAATGATTGCGATTACAACATATAATACAAAGTATTATTTGAACAATCGCTTCATTTGAATGTTGTTATGGGTTAATTATTTCTTTTTAAAAACATTACACTAATATATTAAATTTGCTCTCTTCGATATCTATTTGAATTCCTTTACTGTACCTAAAACCATTAGTGAAATTTCAACACCATCAATATAGTTGACGATGTCATTTCCAAATTGTTCATAGGAAATATCTCGTATTCAAGCTGTACAGAAAAAGTGCGTCCAAATGAAGGCTCAACGAATTCAATTAACAAAGTGGATTCTGCTATCCAATTGATAATACCATCACTCAGAATGTTAATCCGACCAAAATACACGTATTTCAATGATACTGTGCAATCCTACATTCAATCGTCGAGATCGAAGACGTCTCTGTAACTAATCGAACAATGAACTTTTTGCATTGCAGATATCATTTCAATACGGATATTCAATTTATTGCTATTTCGTCCTTGATGGATTTACCTTCAGTTTAAAAAAGTATAAGATAATTAGCAGTCAAAAAAAAGCAGAATTCAACACAAATGAATTTAATGCAATTTTGGAGTGGCTCATTAACACACACTACACTTATTTTAAGAGAGGTAGCAGCGAAATTTAGAGATGGTATCCTTTTTAAGGCTCTTTTACGTAGGTAATTTATGCATTTATATTAAAATTAACCAAGTTATAATAAATATTCCCTATTTAAATGATGCGGCTTCGCATGATGTTCAAAATCTAAAGGCTCTTGTGACAAGCCAAAGGAGGTACTGTTGTTTTACAATTATATTTTTTAATTTAATTTTAATAATGATTTAATTTTTTTATTTTATTTTCTTCATTTTGATTTTGTTTGATATAATCGAATTATTGTAATTTTTTTTCAAATGAATATAATTTTCAAACCATTTTTATTTTATATTATTAATTTAGTGAGTTTTTCACCGCTTTTTTCGAAAAGGAAGTGTGGGAAGAGCGGTTTTGCATGAAAGTAAAATAGGTAGTGGTAAGTATATGTTAGGAAACTGCGGTTTTTTCTCACCTTTATTGCAGTTCTTTTTCCTACTAATGAAAAAGTAAAAAACAAATAAATGATGAAATTATTACCGAAGTTCCTTGAACAAATGGTAGAACATAAGAGAACTATTTTTGGTCCAGTTTTGTTTGTTTTATACACCAGTCCATTTTATGAAACTTTAAATTTACGCTCAACGTCCTTGGTAAATTGGTAGATTTTGCTAATTTTTAAATATACTTTAAGTTCGGTTTTTTTGGGGATTTAAACTTACGATCAAGCCCACCTCGTATTAGTCACAGGTAGCATTTACTGTCTATAGACGGTCATTTGTTGATCACAAATCTTTTTTATGGCAGTAATAAAAAGCTTATTCGAACCTGAAGGTTTAATAGGTGGTCAAGAGGTAATGAGTCATGATGATTCGATTTGTCAGAACAGAAGAGGAACTGAAGGTGATGAGTATATGGATTTTGATGAATTAGAATTATTTCTTTTGAGTTAAAACAATGTCTTATATGCTGAATGTAGTTCATGAATAAGCATTTCATTTCTTGAAGATTTGTAACGAATTCTTTTGAATTTTCATAGGTTGGGTACAAGTTACCATTCGACAGCACAGTAAGGCCCTATCCGGTTCACCACATAAAAGGAATTATGCAAAAGAGTCTAAAAGGACTTGTACATTAAGTTAATAGTTTAATTCTCGCGATCCTGGTTATTTTTTAAAAAAATTTTTGAAAGTTGAATATATATGAAAGAAATTTTGTAATAATTTATCGATTCTGCTTCAAAACCTATATATTGTAAGTAATTATAAAAGGCGGAATTTTCAAACATATCATTAGATAAAATAATTAAAATAAAAAAATATGTCGGCCCTCGCCTCAAAAAGTAATAAAAGTTTTCCGTTATTCAAACCCTTGTATTTTTAAATCAATTTACATCTTTAGCGGCGGTAATTCATTGTTATTCCATCGCATCGCAAAGTTTGAAATCTTATAAAGATTTATAATTAATGCAAAGTAAGATTAAAAATGATTTCCTTTAATTCGCTTCCTTACGGTAGATGATATCAATATAAAAAGCTTACAAGAGTATAGAGAAGCTTGTAAGAAAAGATAAAAAATTAAAAATCTTAAAATGTTTCATGAAAATCTATATTATGGTTGTTTTTAAAAATAAATATTAAATTAAAATAAGAAAAATATTAATGATGGATGAAATATTTTACTCTTTTTGTAAAAGAAAAAATATTATAGATTTAATATTACATCCGAAAAAAAAAAAATACTCAAGAACACTTCACTCTATTTCATCTAATTCCGAAAAAATCTTTGGTTAATTAAAGCAGAAATTGATGTTTGGGAATACTCACTCATTAAAATTTACCTGAAAGTTGGTCGGATGTTTCGGATGATGGTTTCAAAACGATGGAAGCAGACTATGGTTGAGAAAAATTCAACGAGTGGAAGGAAGCTCGACTTCATCTATTACTCGCCTGTTGTTTCTTGTGATCTCCGAACATTTGTTATGCAAGAAGTGAACAGACATTTGTGGTGTAATGGTAGGTGTTTGATCTTCTCCAAAATTTTTGGAGAAGATTAAACTCCTTTCCTGCATTAAAATGCATGTTTATAATAACTATTGAAACAAAATGTGACATTTTCTCAGGGTATAATATGAAGTATTTTTCGTATGAAATGTTTTCAGTTTCTCGAATATGAATAAAGTTATAGACATGATAAAAAAACATGTATTAAATTTATGATTTAAAAGATTTACAGCGTTCAAAAACTTTTGAAGATATATGGTGAATAGTTTAGTAAATTCAAGTAGTTTTCACGAGTTAAACCTTTTCAGAAATACTTTTAATAGTCATTATTAGTATAGTATTTATTGTCCTATGGATCAACTTGAATGCCGATTTCTAGTTATAATGAATTCCGAATT
This sequence comes from Funneliformis mosseae, assembly GCA_910592005.1. NCBI lineage: Eukaryota > Fungi > Glomeromycota > Glomeromycetes > Glomerales > Glomeraceae > Funneliformis > Funneliformis mosseae. Next base: position 9,108 of record CAJVPP010000422.1, on the reverse strand, counting down.
TTCTCGTCTTACGCATCGATTCAACAAAGAAATTGTCTAAATAAAAAAAAAATTAAATAGATAAAAATTAAAAAATACCTTTTATGAATCCTACCGAAGGAGGAACTTTAAATAAAAGAAAAGAGCCAAAGTTCCAAAAACAAAAATTAAGAAACCGTTCGTTGAGCCTGAACCTAACTAAAATAAAATCTCAAAATTCTTTTTTTTTTTATTGTTTTTTTTATACGGCATTTTCTTATAATCACAGTTCATGAAATGTGTTAGAAGTTAGAAAGAAGTTAATTCATCTCTACTCCCTCGTAATATCAATCCAAATTCAAAGACAAGTATAACTTTTTTCTAACAGAAAATTTTCTTTCGTATATTACGTCATCAATCATTTGGAAGTTAAATTACCGTGACCACTTAATAAAATGAATCCTGTAAATGTCTTGAAACGTAATTAATAAATCCAACGTAAAAATTGTAAAATCACATGTAATATTTTATTTTTAGATAATATGGGACCTTTGGAGAAACAGCCGAAAAAAAATCAATTTTACTTCTATGCCAAATAAGATTTTTAGATCAAAATATGTTCAGGTTTATCACTAATTCAATTTTTATCTTTTCCAGCCGTTTCCCCCTTTTATATTGCAAAAGTCCCATATAGTCATATCTAAGAAAATACAAAAAACAAAAAAAAATCAATTGTTAAAATAAAATAAAAATAATTAAAATCAATTAACTGAAAAATTAAATTGGAAAAATTAATTTAATTAATAAAAATAAAAATTCTTTTTTATCAATATAATTAAATGTTCAAAAATTAGTTTTATATTTTTATTTATCATAAAATAAAATTTAAAGTTTAAATGAATTGGTTATACAATCAATTACTTAATACTAAACAGGGGACGAAGTACTGCAAACTCTAGTCATTAATTAAAATTTAACGTAATTTTTTATTTAAAAAAATAATTAATAATTTAGATTGTAAGGCATTATTTGTATTTAATTATTCTTTTTTACTGTAATTTAAACATAACTAAATTTTTTATATAAATAATTTATATTGTAATAGATGGTAAATTATTTTTAAGAAATATTTAGTAATTTAGATTGTAAGTTATTAATTATTAGTATTTAATTATACTTTTTTATTGCAATTTGAACTCAACTAAATTTTTTATTTTAAATGAAAAAAAAGAAGAAACAATTAGTAAATTGATTTAATATAAACAAAAAAAAAAAATATTAATCCTACAAATATATGAAAAAAAGAAACAACTGGAAAATTTAATGATAAACCCAAATCTGGTCGTCCGCGTATCATTTATTAACATTATGAAAGGAGAATTGTCCGACTGATCACGTCAGACAAATGCTCAACAGCTTAAATCTAAAGATCTAATAAATATCACAGTTGAGACTAAACGTCGAATATTGAGAAAGAATAGGCTAGTTGCACAAGTAAACACTTGTTTATAAAACCCATAAAAAAATGACTAGCATGGGCGAAACGATATCGCAAAAGGATAATTAATGATTGGAGAAAGGTGGTATGGTCAGATGAATCAAAGTTTCTTGGTTCTGACGGAACAGTATTGTTGGAGGAAATCTTTAACTGATCGAAATTGTATACCAACGGTCTAATTTGATGGTTGTGGAATAATGATTTGGAGTTATATGACGACCAAGGTATAAGTAATCTGATTAGGATCGAAGGAATATGAATAGATCTATAGACAAATAATGGAAGGAGTCCACTTACATTCACTTTTTCGACCTGATGCAGTTAATGCATCAGTTTGCTGCAACAAGTGGTCCTAACTTGTATGTACATTTTCCATTATTTGGGTGTTTCTACCAAATTTGTTTAGATATTTATTAATTTTGTCAATCATTTCATTCTTGATCATGATCATGACAATGGATTTGAATCACCAGCTAAATAACATTTTTTTTTTAAAAAAAAAAGAGAAATCCGTTCCTACATTAGCCAATTTTAGACATTAATTAGGGAAGCCTTGGGCGTGATTCAAACCACCCGCGATCACAGCATTGCTTATATTTTTTTGTACAATATAAATCAAAAAATAAAAAATTAATGAAGTGATCCAAAAGCCTGAGGAAAAAATTCAAAACAAAAATGCGGAAATATATTCGATTTCTACGGTAAAAAGTGAAAAAAATGAAGGTAGTTAATAGAACAAAATGAAAACTAAACGAAAGTTATAATAAATTAAAAATAAATACCGCGCTTACTCTTAATTAAGCCAACCCAAAATGTGAAGCTAAAGAAATAAAAAAAAACCCCCCACATTAATAACAACAGTCTGCAGCGATCCAACTTGCTTAATAAAATAAAAAATAAAAAATGATTTAGAAATAGAACTAAAATAAAAACCTTAATTATGCAACATGTGATCCAACTCGAGAAAATTTAAAAACAATCGTCTAAAAGAAAAGGAGAAATAAACTGTAATTAAAAAAAAATAAAAATAAAAAAAAAAGTCTTACAACAAATCAGACCAGTCCTCCATCAAGAATCTGAAAAATTATCAAAAAAAAAATCAATGAAAATATGTGCATCTTTAGTTAATTTAGTAAATTTGCCCACCAAATTTTTTTGTCAAATATAAAAATCTCGGCTTTGATCAATCAGGTGAGCAATATCATGTGATATATTTGAAAATCAGATGAGATTTATATTAAATTAAAATTAAAAATTATGTCGGTGCTGCTATAGTATAGCGGTATAAAGCACTTGACAATTCTAATCTCGAATACTGGGTTCGAGTAAAACTAATACCAAAAAAAAATAAAATTAAAAAAAAAAAAAAAAAAAAAAAAAAAAAAAAAAAAATTTTTTTTTTCTTTAAAATTATATTTTAAAGCATTACATAGAATAGTTTTAAGTAGCTTATTAAATTTGAACGTTGTAATATATCATGAATATTTCATACTTGAGAATTATAAAATCAAAGAATATCCATGTTCTACTAACACGTTGTTTAATTTCCTAAAGTATTCTACTAAAGTGCATATGACCTTGCCCATTATAATACACGTTCTAAAAGATTTTCAAGCTTCTTTTTTCCCACTACAAACGACATCTCATATGATAAGGCTAAAAAATAGAAGCTTTAGCGACGAAACTTATTAACGCTTACTATTCTTTATCTTATTAGAAAAGTAAGGAAGGACAAAGACGGTATCGTTTTCGTAATTTGTGTTTTTATCTTTTTTTTTATTTTTTTCTTTTAGTACAAACCATGTAACGACGGGGTAACGTACGGTTGATGTTTGACGGAAAGTATTTAATTTAAAGCTAACAACAGTATTGGGCTTTAAGAGGGATGATGCCACTTATGGGCGGTGTTTCTTTAATGGTCTGCTTTTTTGGTGTAGGAACCTTCCCTTACAGATCAATCAAACAACGCCAATGAGCGAGCTGCTTCTTACTTTCTGAGTATCTCTTGAAGTTACCTGCCACTAAAATTGCTAGCTGAGGTTTCATTCGCGAAGTGAAAATTGGAACGATCAAGATCCAGAAAGTGGGGGTTCTGTATCATCTTATGGTATGGTTACAAAAAGTTATGTACTTTATTTAGAGAATTGTCCCGAAATTATTCGCATGGGTTTATCTTTAATATATATATGTTCCTTTATATAGTCATTATAATAGTTTATTTATTTTACTTTATGCTCTTTGGTGAGTTGTATGGTTGTCTTTTATTTAATATATTTCAATATAATTTTTATTCAATAGAATAAATAATTGTAATTTAATTATAAAAGTACTGTGATATTTACAAAGTAACATATAAATAGCATTTCTATAATGTTCAAATTATATTAAAATAAGAATTACTGCGTGGTAAACTTTAAGATGCTATATATTTAAGGTCGTAAGGAAGTCCGTAATCACTAATAATAAAATTTATAAATTTTATAAAATTAGATAATTTCTATTTGTACATGTCATATGTGACTCAAATGCCCTTAAAATAATTGGCAATTTTAACAAAATAAATTCTACATGTACATAATAGAAAATAATAATAATTATATAATTAAGAGGAACATTATGATATTAAAAATCTTTATATTGTTCGTTCTTTGTATGTCCGCTCTCAGTTTTCGCGTAATTCTTTCTATTTCTAAACGTTCAGTAATATCTTGGTCATTTTGGTTGTTCATCTAAAAAAAATGTAAAGTTTTAACAGATGGTATATGTAAATATAACTTTATTCACGAAACGAGTATACAATTGTTAAAGAAAAAAAAAAGAAAAGATGTATTTGATTTTAAAGCATGATGGAAGTTTGATTTTGTTTTCATAGCCGCTTTCGAATTAGCGTGATCAGGTGATTTATCGATCTATTAAAATTACAAAAGCAAATGTTTTCGTACCACCTGAAAATTTTAATAAAATTGACGTTTCGTATGGTCATTATATTCTCCTTGTTATCCTTTGATTTTCCCAAGATCCGAACGTCCGACTTTTCCCTTTCTGTTTGATATTATTGACACGTTGTTCGTGTTAGATAAAAGTTTAAAAGTTAATACAATGTTCGTTTTCTACAACTCGGTCATTCACTTTGCATAAGAAATAAATACAATAAATACACTTAGTCGGAAGAAGCTCCATAGTATAGGTTTTGAATTCAAATTTCTGAGTGAGCATGACTACCAGGGTCAGTGATTCCTGTAAAGATACTCTCATCTATAGAATTTAAGTAATGAACAATAATTCAACCTATGTTGTCTGGTTATCTAAACTTTAATGAAGTTCAAAACTATTGAAACTTGGAATAAAGAAAGTGATTGACAATAAAAGAGAATAAATATCTAAGTTAGCATTTTTTGTCCACTTCGTCATATTCAAATAATTGTTCAACATTATGTTGTGCGGTTTTACAAATGGAAATATATATTAATTAGAAAGCAATAAAATTGATATACTGATTAATGATTATATGTGATACTGTACAAGTTCTATTTGATATTGAAGGCAGGAAATTTATAAAACTCAACAAGTAGAATGGATCAATTAGAATGTATTTTTTTTTGCTGGACATGGATAATACGAACGTCAGATATATTATTGAATCGAATATTATAATAATCGTTTATGAATTATAATTTCAAATTAACTATCAAAATCATTCTTTTAGATTCATAGAAATGTTCGATCACGATATATCATAATTTTATTCACCTCCACTTCTTTTAGAAATTTAAACCTTCCAACTTTATTAAATTTATTTTTTTTTTATTAAGCAAATTTCATATTCACTTACAAATTAACTTTTTCTCTAAATACTAACGCTAATATACAATGAATTTTAAATTAAAACAAGTCTCATAAATTTATTGAGAGGAAGAAACTCAATTGGATTCATAATCTATGGATTAGTTAATTGTGGTGCTGGAACACTCGCTGTTGCTGTAAATTGGGATACAGACACCTATTTCCAGTACAAAATCATTTCCATTTTACCGGTTTTAATTCTTCAATGAATTTTATAAAATTATAATTGTATGCCGCTTCAATGATGGTTAGCATAAGGTAAGCGTATAACTTTGCCCATTGATAGATATAAATGTACAGGAATCTGATGCATGATTAATAAAACTTCGTCACTAAATCTAATAATCTCGTTGATCACAGAATTTTTTTTTATTTTTTTTTTATTTTTAATTACTAATTATTATTTCTTTCTCTCCAAGAACCATTAGATTTCAGATTAATCGTTTTTTACTAATCATTAAATCATCTTTACGATTAAATTTGAAAGTTGTTTCAAGATTCAAGCATTCAATTCATCATTCTAAAAGATCCGAGTTTAGATTTTTATCAGTCTTGATGTATCTAAGAGTTTGACGCCGGTCTATTGTAATATTCTCTCGTCCTACTAAGGAAATATTACGGCGTAATGAATTTAAAGTTTAGAAACATTTTATTGATTTCGTCTATGTTGTAATAATAATTGAATGGACATATTCTGCACGATTCCAAACTTTAATGTCATATGTTAACTAATACGATCGTACGGTTTAACATTTTCGTCAATTGTATGAATGAATAAAAATGATCATTCGTCAAAGTTTCCTTCCTGTATGCATTGTGATTTGGTAATGATATATTATGATTATTGTTGTTTCATAATTAACTTTTTATATATGCATTGATAGCATTTCGGCAACGTGTTAGTTAATTCATCAAGGTGTTTGTTGGATTATCAAAAAGAATTGAAACAGCGACTACACAGTCAAAAGTTTTTGGAGCAATTCCTTACGTTGACCCCAAATTTTTTATCAATCATCACAATTTAAATTAAATTAAAGAGAGACGCTTTAGTGTTGGCGTACTTTTAAGGGAATTATCAAGCGGTCATCCTTCTTTTATGTTAAAGATGAAGAATATGACTTAAGTTTAGCTATCTAAATTTTAGATAAAAGAACATCCTGAAGAAAATGCAATTATAATAAATAAGAATGATCAAACGAATAATTATGAATTAATTCTTTAACAACGTCGTTTGGATAAAGTCGATGCTTCTTCTAGTACAAATAATTTATATGGATTATTCGATTTGAACAAATGATTCTTTATGTATCTAATAATTCCGAAGTTATTCATCATTTAGAAGGGTTAGAATCAAATGTTGAAAGATATATAAAATCTTAACGATTACAGAACTTAATAAGGATGGAATATTAAACGTCTTTGGAGGAATACAAAGTTATCATAAATTATCTAAACTATTTTGCAATGATACTAAAATAGGGTAGATAGAAAACCGGTACGGTACGTATCGCGAAATTTGAATCGTACCGGTTTTCCATATACTCCTAAAATTACTAGCTTACAAACTTTACCAAACTCCTTAAAGGTACTTTATTGCTCTCATTCTCAAATAACTTCCTATCAACTTTACCCGACTCCTAACATTTCTTGATTGCTCTTGTACTCCAAAAACTATCCTACCAACTTTACCAAACTCCCTAATGGTACACAGATGTTAGAACACTAAAATAATTTCTTGATTGCTCTGATTAATAACTATCCTACCAACTTCTCCTTCTGCACTTGAAGGTTTTAACACTAAAATGAATAGCTTACCAAATTTACCCAACTCCTTAACGGAACAACCTCAAGACTGTATAGTACGACGGGTTACGAGAATCTAAAAAATCAATTTGCCCGGCTGATGTTGGAACTTTTTATGTTCTATCAGATTTCAGGTATATTTTTGATTTTTAGTACTTTCTAGACTCCAAATAGAAAATGAAACACCACGAGCAATGTAGTAGTATTTTCATTGTTTTAGGGTATATCCTGCAACAAAAAATGACTTGCCAACTTTCGCATGAACAGTATGCAGTTGCAGGTGTAGATGGTGAACATTTGCAGTACGTGTTTCTTTATTTTCATTTTATTTTTTAACTTTTAACTTTTCCTTAATTTTGGTTCTTTCTCTTTGGGCCTTAGCGATAGAACGATAGTATAATTATTAAGATCTTTAGGCTTGGATCGCTTTAAAAAGGGAATATAGCAAACCTGTACAGTACGGTAGTAATGTATGTAAAGTATGGTTTTTTTTCATATATGTATAGTATTAGAAATTATACAAGTATGGACTATTTGTTATGAAAATACCATACATTGTAGTTTTTATAGATACATACTATACATCATTCAAAAAAAAAAAGTACAATACATACATTGCTAATCGTACTGTACAGGTTTGTGTAATACTCCTTCGAAAATACGCGGTGTGCTTTTTGTTTGTATAGTTTTTTAGTTTCATTTTTTTAATTGTAAATTTATTTATTTTTTAAAATTTCTGATTTTAAAGTCTTTTTAATTTTCCGTTTTTTGTTTATCATTTTCTTTTTTTAAGGTTTCTCTCTCGAGTTAAAATATTTGATCTTTGCATTCAATCAAATTTTTATAGCTTCACTTATTGCGCCACTAAATACTAGAAATCAAATTGTTTTTCTTAAAAAAAAAAAAAGGTAGTGAACTAGAATGAGGTAATAAAAATTGGAAAAGCTATTAAAAAAAAAATTTTTCATTAAATCAAAAAGATATTAAAAAGTTAATGGATTGATTACTAAGTTAGGAAAGGCCTTAAAAAAATTGAGAATAATTCATTTTCCATCATGTGAGATTCCATCATTTGTCAATTACTTTTTTTAAGAAAAAATAATTATAAAAAAAACGTTTTCTTTGTATTCTGAAAAATATGTTGAATGAGTTGATTCAAAGAAATTAATTCTATTGCTGTAAGGTTGTCATCTTCGTTAATATTTTTTTTACTTTTTACACGCTGAAAATTTTTATTTTAATTAGATTGAGAATATTTTTCTTAATAATTGACAGAATTATTTGTATTAGAGGCCTGCAACGGGCCGAGTCTAGTGCGGGAACCCAGCCCTGACCCAGGTTCTGAGCCGGATACGTAATTTCAAAAGTTGCGGATGTCGGTGCCAATCAAATGATTAGAAATTTATCGGCAAATTACAGTATTTAGCGCCAAAAATCGCCACGAATATTTTTTTTTCTATAAGTATTTTAAAAATAAATTCTTTAGGTGGATATAAACAATCTTTACCATAAGTATTTTCACATAGTAAACAAATGAGACAAATAGGACTTGCATTTATACGGAAGTTTAATGAACTATTCATTGTTAAAGTTAAATAAAGTGAGTGAAAAATTGAAAAGTTTTTATATTTTATTGGTGCTAACTAATTTATAAATTTGATTGGCGCCGAGAAAATTTTAATCATTTAATTGGCACTGACATTTCTGACATTTCCGAACAATCCGACAGTGCCGATAACTAAAATTTACATGTCCCACAACTTTTGAAATTAGCTGTAACCGGTTAACATGTTAACCGTTTTAACCGGTTCCTACCTCAAAATTAATATCCACAATTTTTTTTTATTAAAGTAGAAAAATTAATTTAATTAAACTTCTTTATTATCAATATAATTAAATGTTTTAAAATTTTGGTGATATATTTTTAGTGATGGATCGGTCCTGATAAGACCGGTCTTAGACCGGTTAATGGGACCGGTCCTTGCGGTCCTCGGTCCATGTTCTGA
>CAJVPP010000421.1:0-32917 GCA_910592005.1 Funneliformis mosseae | reverse complement strand
TTAGTAAGAGTTCTTACAAGTTTAAGTATTTAAAAAATAAGGTTGTTTTTTTAAAGATTATGTTAAATAAAATAAAAGTTTTTTTTGTTAAAAAAAGAAAAAAAAAGATTGGAAAATTGATTTTCAGTATAACTATAATTAATTGTGCAACTGTAATTAATTATACAACTTTAATTAATCATCAAATTAAAAATTTTCATATTATTTCGCATGCAATTTTTTTTTACAGAAAAAGCAAAAGAAAAATAACAAAATAAATTAAAATTTTAAATTGAATCAAATATAATATATTGTTTATTAAATAATTTAAATAATTTGATCAAATTAGGTTTGATTAGGTCAGATCAGGTTAGGTCAAATGAAAATTTAAATTAAATCAGATTTTTGTTTGATCTGACCTGGTCTTCTTAGTTCAGATAACTTGATTGACCTGACCCGAACTGACCTGTTCAGAGCTCTAATCATTTCTTCTTATTTGAGGTGACATGATATTTAAAATTTTTTTGTTTATGTTCGTTAATGAAAAGATGAAGCTGAGTGTCAGACCAGTGATGTACATTTTTGATGTTTCAGAGATTTGTTGTCCCAGTTATATGTCCCAACCTGTCCTATACTATGTTCCAAAGGTCCTATCTGTCCCATCTATGTCCCATCAGCGTCCCATCAGTGTCCCATCAATGTCCCATAACAACACTATGTCAGACCATTTAGTAGAATTACATTGATAAGAGAACTTCATTAAAATTGGGCCAGTTTTATAGAAATATATTGAGTAATGTGTAAGATTATTACAAGGTAAAATAATTGACTAATGTAATAATAATAATGGTAACTTAATCATTTTTTCAAATCCATATGATATGTCGATCACCCGTGATTTGAGAAACTACTCAATACCATAAAAGTATTAGGGAAGTATCATAGAACTGTCATAGAACTGGCAGGAATTTAAGGAGATCATATGTAATACAAATTTTATAATTTAATCGTTTATAGTGATTGGGTTTAATTTAACCGAATTATAACATCAGGAAAAAATATGAATCTGATTTTCACCTGAATAAATCGAATAAAAATGAATTTGATATTTATTATAATATACTTGTTACAAACTGATATAAATCACTATAAATCATTATAAATGATATAAATCACTAAAAACACTATTTTATCATTTAAACATTATAATGCCTACTATAAGCTTTATTTGCTTGATTTTGATGATAAATATAATGAGATAATAAAAGCAATACATCTTTTACAATATAAATATGATAATGAAATACCAGAAATGTGATGCTTTTGTATTCGTAGTCCATTTAGAAAAATACTTGAAGAAAACCCAAAAATGTTTTTTAAGAATAGATATATTTGCATGTATGCAAAATTTTATGAAGATGGTAAAGGGTTCCATTCTAGCAGAAATCTAACAAATTATATATATTGTAGTATGTGTGACTCCCTAGTATTCATCCCTAAAGGCTTATAGATGAATTTTTCTATCAAGATGGCCACTTAAAGAGATGTATTGTTAGCAAAACTAACCGAATCGAAGATGTAAAAATAAAAGAAATTCTCTAAGCTATTGATAGAAGAAAATTTCAGATCTGGCAGTATAAACAGTATATATTATAAGAAGAGGCTAAAATGAAGCGTCTTCAGCTAGAGCTTTCATTCCAATCTACTTCACATTCAGAAAAGGATAAATTGGTATTGGTATCATATGATTATGATGGTCGTTCAACTGGTTATAAAGCTTACCTTTTGGCTAAAGCAACTATGGCAAAAAATACTATGCCAAGTGCTTCAAATTTTAAGCCAGCTTATATTTCACCTGCCAAGCAAGAAATGATTTCGCCAACTTCTTATCAATCATCGGGTTCCAAAGGGATCACAAGTGAAATATTTATCTCATCTTGATATGCAAAACAAAATAATTTACTGCCATCCATAAACTATCTTAATCAGCCGGCATTAAGATTGAGAGATGGGACAAAAATCACGATTGTTTAACTGACTGATTCTGAGAAATGTTTTAAAAATAGACAATTACTTTCTTGATATAACAAAATTTATTGGACTATGATTTATCAATTTTTTTTGCGAAATGAATAAATAAAATAATATATTGTCCAGCCACAATGCCATGTTGGCATGTGCGACGCTTTTTTCTCGAAAAAAGATTAATAATAACAGATTACGTTTGAGTCTATGGTTGGCCGGTTGGCCGGTTGGCCGGTTGGCCCTTTGTGCTTGTGCGACGAAACAACACATTATTAGTCACGTGCATAACTGATTTGTGCGACAATCGGTTATATATATATCTATATACCTCCCAGTTTAAAAAGAAAAAACGTGTATTAGTCATGTCCAGGAATCACGAATATTTTGAACGAAACCCTGAGACTTGGAGTATTATTGATTTCTTAAACGAGTGTGAAGTAGAACCGTATGACGCAAAGATAGATAAGTACACAAAAGTCTCAAAGCCATCGCTAATGACAAGCAAGGAGAGAGGACTAAAAAAGCGCAATCACTTCTCGATAGTTTTATGCTGGCAAGTAAAGATTCTTTTAAATCGTGGCGTGAACGGGGGCCTGCTAGGTTGTCGGTCATTCAAGGCTGTTAGCTGAGCCACAAAACTGGTGCTGGCGCACAGGTGACTTGTTAGGTTATCTGATGCCAAAGGCTGTTAGCTGATCCAGTACTGGACCCACTGAGGCACAGTTGGCCTGTTAGGTTGGCTTGACGTTTCAGTGGGATAGTAAATATTAGTTGTAAATTATTAATTTCCAAAGTTTCCACGCTAGGGTCTTCAACCTGATCGTACAAAAGCAAAAGAATGGGAAAGGAAGCGCATGCAAAAGCAAGTTCACATCCACCAACCGAATCTAAATGCGGGGACTGTAATAAATGGAGGAACAGTTAAAAATATAAACGGTGAAGTAAATCTTATGTCAAGAAGAGATCAAAATGAGGTACGGGTGTGTAATTTATTAATGAGAATTGACAGAATTTTGTCTGTCTAATAAATTTTAACTCTTTCTTTATGTATTTAGTCCGATGATGATTTCCAACTTCCAAAAAAGCGGGAAAAGCAGTTATCTCTATCGAGAAAGGTTAGGGTGTTTTTGAGGCCTTTTATTGCATTGAATTTTATGCAATTATTTTTTAATGATTATTATACTGTATCTACAGAATAAAGAGTCGGTTGGTTCAGCTGTATCTAAGAAGGTCAGTATAAAGTGCATCCCTATGATTATAAGGATTTGTTACCGTGAATTCTTCTCAAAATTTTTTTTGCGTAAACAGGCCAAAACCACGAAAAACACGCCATCATCATCACAAGGAGTACCAAATTTATCATCATCACCAGGAATACCAAACCCATCATCATCAAGTTTGTTGCGCGAACAGGTCAAAACTACTAACACGAATGCGGATGACGATGACGGTGATTTCATTAGTAGTAATAAGAGCACAATTTCAAGAACACATTGGAAAGATACGTCATCATCAAGTTTACAATCCTTAGAAAGTGCGGGTTCTAACAGAGGAGATACGAAAATGATGGATGAAGTTAATAATCCCGGGTATAACAGACAACATACTCCACCTCATCAAATTTACTCTACATCGGAGAATCAAAATTTACTAACAATTAAGGAGATAAAGAATTTTGCTATACATGGAATAAATCAAGGAGGTAGTTATGGAAAGCAATGTAGAAATTCTTATATCGATTATTTTTCTGAAACCATTCTTATTCAATAAAGGTCTTAATGGAAAGATCTATACAATGTATTATGATGCTGATCTTCAACATCATTTCGTTTTCGAGACATGTCAGTATCGAATTGGTACTACGTGGGGAAATATTCCGGAAAGCCTTGTGTCTTTAAAAGATATAACTAATTAAAAATGTGGGGTTTTAAGGATTTGTTACTAGTAATTTCTTTCTCTCATAATCTTACCACTTCCTTACTATATTTCAGAGCGATACCCGCAATGACTTACGGAATAAACTTCTACTTTCATTCATCCCATCTGGTGAAACTTATTCCTTCAGTAAACATTATGAGGTGCATTGGGTACACCGGTTTGCTGACAAATTGTGAGTTAAATCTCTTATTTAATTAGTTCTCATTTCTTTTGCTTTATTATATTAAGACTGGCTACAATAAACTGGTTTTATTATCTAGATCATTATTTTTCGAAGCTCCTCGGAATCCACTTCTAGATAAGAATTCTGAAGGGTGGTTAAATTGTCATATTTTTGCTCCTCTAATTGGCGATTGTTTTTTAATATGTGAAGAAATCCATGTACATCAGTAAGATTATAAATTATTTAATATTTAAATTAACTTAGTGTTTCTTAAATCCTTTTTTTTTTATTATTTCAGCTGTGAAGAAATGTCCTTGGCGTCAATAATGCGCAAAAATTTAACTAGGGAAGAATCTGAAAAAAAATCCTCTGGACATAAATAGACATAATTTTTCGCGTTGATGATGTAGAATATTTTAGTGCAGAAACATATGTTGATGAAGATCCTCAAAATTCAAAACCAATCTCATATAAACACAAATTATTTAGAGAAATGAAGGATCAGCTGGACAGACTTCTAAAAAAGTTGGAATTTACAAAAGAATCGATCAGAGGTAAAAAATATCTTCGTATATGGAATGTCGCATGGAGGTAATTATTAGAAATAATAGAAAAAATTTATTATATTAGTTATTACACAATTGATTGAAATAATTTATCATTCAATAGGCCCCAATGGCAAGATATATGCCATGTATTATAATATCGACCTTGAATATTATTTTGTATATGAAATGTGCAGATATCGAATAGGGACAACATGGTCAAGTGTCCCAGATAGTCTTATGACCTTAAAAAAGATACTTTGTTTGAAGGTATGTCTTTATATATCTCAGTTGTGTCTATCTTGCAACTTCAGTTTTTTTCTAACTATTTCTGACAATATAGTGCGATATAAACAAAGTTCTCGGCGTTATTAAAAAAGTAAAGAGGGTTCGCTTATATTCAAAGCTAGAAGATTTATTTTCAATTAATAACCTTCCAGATACAACACCATCTCCGAAAAAAAAACAGAATAAATGATTTTATAGGTTATTGTGTATGTGAATCAATTTATAGTCTTACATTTAGTCAAAATATGATCAATTTTTTTACGCAACTTCTATGTGATGTCATTGAAAAAATGTATATTGTATTTTGTAATAAAAATTAAAGTTTTTCGCGTTTCAGGCTTGCTTTAAAAGTTTTATTAATATTCTCGTTTGCCCACATTGTGGCCATGATTTTTTTTTAACTCGTGATACAATCGAACCTTAATTTTAAGGACGTGTCCCATCCTAATCTAATTGCGAGAGGATCATCAGTTGCCTTAGTAAAATCGAAGACCACAAAATCCCGATCTCGCAAATGTTTGTCAATAATCTTGGATGCTTTTTTTGGATCATCCGTATATTGACGCACAATTCTGCATATGCCTTCTCGAGATCCACTTCCTCGGAACATAACTAGATGGCTCAGATTTTCACGAATTATCTTTGGCACGGCTTGATATTTTTGGGTCACATATATTGGTGAGATATTTTGATGCCGTCCACTAATGAAATAAGGGATGATGCGTTCCTGAGTCTTTTTTGATTCAGCACAAAGATCTTCGAATACAACAACTGTACTTTGACCTGGGGAGAATTTAGTTATATCAGGAATCATATCAGGCGTTATTCTTTTAAATGTGACATCCTCTCGATATGGTTTTTGGCTATTCGCGAAAGCTAGTTTGTATTAATTGCCACTTCGGTTCAGTGTGCTTTCCTACCAATATAAGGTTATCATTCTTAATATACCGCTCCCCTTTTTTTCCTTTAAACATGCGCTGGAGTTTATTACCAAGCATAAGATTTACAACCATATTCGTTTTTCCGCTATGAGACCCTCCACAGACTAAAACGCGAAAAGGCCAATCCGACGCAAATCCGTTAGATTTCATATGCTTCAAAGATTCTTTAGGTATCTCATCAATGGCGTATACGTATATAGGCATACTCTTCTCTTTCATTCTAATTAAACCAAGTAATACTAAATTATTATATGAAAAAATAAGGATTTAATGAAATACAAGCATTTAAAGTTTCGTCTTTATTCTATAAGGCCCAGTTCCCGGAGATGCTCTGGAATAACTATGTGTGGGTCTTCATAATACCAGACATACCTTAGGACAATCTGATTTTCTTCACATAATTCTTTCTTGAGTTGATCCCATTCTTGCTGTCTGATAAAATTTTTTGGGATCATCTCTATGAAAGAATTGTATATATTTTTCATGTTGTGCTCCCTGCACTTCGATTGCAAAACCATAGTGGTAATAAGGAATATCAAGTTCCAATCCTCTCGGATTTTTAGAAAATCGGGTTTACGATTTTTTGAGGGTAGTCCTAAATATTTTGGTATGATCTCACGGCATAAATTCTCACGCTTAAAATACGAACACCAGTGAGCACCAACCTCCTCTTAAAATAGTCTTTGGAGGGGCTTCCCATATGTGAGATTTTTCGCAACGCCAAAGAAGCTTTGTATGTGCATCGTAATATCGTTCTGAAAGACAGTCTCCATTATTTTTTTGTGCTAGAATTTTCATATCATAAATAGTCCGATTTCGTCCGCCACAGGTAGGACACCATTGGTAATGGTCTTTTATTTTATTTAAATTCGTAATCCATATATGACCCTTGTCACATTTCCACTGTAAAGGTGTTTTATTATTTACATAATCTGAAGATAGGCAATCCCTATTTTTGGTATGTGCCAGAGACTTTGCTGTCTCAATACTATGACGATTGCATTCAGGGCACCATGCATTTTTATTTTTACACGATCAAGACTTGCGAGCCATTTATGACCTATAGAACATTGCCATAATAAAGCCTGACGACAATTGAGATATTTTTCAGATAAACACCTATCATTTTTTATAGACGCAATTTGGTTAGCTTCTTCAAGGGTAAGTCGTTTATTGCCTGCGCACTCTGGACACCATGTATTAAGATTTTTAATTCCGTGAAGTTTTGCAGACCATTCATGACCTTTATTACATTTCCAGATTAAAGGGGTATAACTATTAATAAATTCTTGGGAAAGACACTCTCCGCCTTTATTGATAGCAATTTGCTTAACGTCTTCAAGAGTAATCCTGTGTCCCGCACAATAAGGGCACCATGAATTAAGATTTTTAATACTATGAAATCTGGCATGCCATTCATGACCTTTTGCATAACGCCATAATAAAACTGATTTACTATTATCAAATTTTTCAGAAAGACATTCACCACCCCTACTAATAGCAATTTGTTTAGCATCCTCAAGTGTAAGTCTTCGATTAAATTGACATTGTGGGCACCAAGTGCCACTATTTTTTATGCTAGCAAAAGAAGAATACCATTCATGACCTATAGCAAAGCACCATAATAATGGTGAATTGCTATTTATATATTTTTCAGAAAGATAGATACCATTTCTATCATGTGCGATTCGTTTGGCCTCTTCAATTGAATGATAGCAATTAAGAGTACACTGTAGACACCATGAGTTTTTTCTATTTTATATTAGTAAGATAGGCAAACCATTCATGACCTATAGTATAACACTATAATAAAGGTGAATAATCATTAATATACTTATCTGAAAGACACAGATTTCTTTGCTCTATAGCAATATTACAAGCAATTTCTAAAGATAATTTAGGTGACATTGTTTTCTTAAGTATATTTTTCCTTTAAATTAAGATTGTGGCTGATCAATAGCAAATCATCATTCTTGATATAGCGTGTCTCTTCCTTCTTCCCATTAAACATTTGATAAAGCTTATTTTTAAGCATGAGATTAAAAATCTCATTAGTTTTTCCTGAATTAGTATGGTCACAGATTAGTAAAGTGAAAGGCTATTGGGAAACACTGGAATTGGTATTATATTTTTGAGCATCTTTAATCTCATTAATATGGTATATAAGTCTATCAACAGATTCAATCTTTTTATTTTCATCTCAAAGTAACTATTACTAATGATATACTAAAATGTCAAAAATTTCTAGGATGGGCCATCTCAGAAAAATACCAAGAAAATACTTCTCTCTGACCTAACTTGAAGAATTATTCAAAAATCCTTTTTCGATAAGTGTATGCTTAATATAGGGAAAAAAAATCAGCAGTATAGGAAATTTCAATAAGGCATATATTTTGCTTTTTGTAAAGATTCCGCTTCTTCTGATCACATATCTTTTGTATTTCTAAAGTTTTATTCTCTTGATGATATAGACTATTGTGATGATAGTATTAGGGGTCCTGAAATTTGAATGCAAGACACAGTTCCTCATTATATCCATCTAAGTGTAGCTCATCTAAGAACTTAGCCCTACATGGTGGGAATTTCTTGCCTAACAAATCCTCAAAAATATATCAGTATTTACGCTCTTGAGTATGATAACATAGAAGACACCAATCAAATTTTTTTATAATATATTTTAGAAAATATTCCCATTGATGTGCACTATTCTTACAAGACCAAAGAAATATGTTATAACTATTTATTCGTTTGATCTTTCTTAGGCATTGACCACCTTGCTTCTTGGTATAATCAATAACTTAATCTAGCTTGTTATTGATAAGAAAAGCATATGCAATATATACAGATAATATGCTTTGAGGTGGACGATCAACCCTTTCTGGATCAGCTATTAACATGAGCTTTTCTCATACAAACCTGCAAGATAATACATATTCTTCATCAAAATAATATAAAACTGGTTCATTATTTATAATAACAACTTTTCGAATTTTATAAAGACTTGGCGACCATACAGGATCTGTTACTCTGATTCTCTATTCTACCCTCCCATTCTGTATTAATAAGTAATTAGCAGATGGTATCTTCTTTCTTTAACCTTATTTTATTTTATCTAACTGGACGCTTATATTTTGTGAATGGTCTAGATTCAACTCACTCTAAAGCAATGGCTTTCACTGACTCAAGCCTTACTTTTTTGATCCTGGTTCTCAAATAAAATATATAGAGTAGTTATTCTGATAATCAATAGCTTCTGGCAAATATCTAACCTATGCTTTTATTAATTTAAGATCAAAAAATATTAATTTGACAGCATACTGGATTTTGTATAGAATTTTTGAAAGAGTCTTATTAAAACGCTTTACAAATACAACTCTTTTGTGACTATATGAGCTGACTACTTGAATTATAATATTATACTCTTGCATTAGTCGGGAGGTTTTGCCCATAAATTCACAATTTTCCTCACATTGCAGAAGATTTAGTCAGATTAATAAATTATTTTGAGTATTATATACTTTTCTAATACTTTAACAACTTTTGAGCTATTCTTCGATATAAGTGAAACAGAAGTTTTATATCAGAAAGCGCAGTCTATAATGTTAAGTACTGCTTTATATTTTTTACCTTTATAGTAATTATGAGTGAGAAATAGTATATTATACTGGTGTACATAGTTGAAGCAGCCTTTAATACAAGTCGTGTAAGTGATAGGTCTTCCAAAGATTTTTCTCAGGTGATTAAATGGTTTTTTGCAAAAGTTTAATAAAGCTACATCATTAAGATTACATCCAGGGTATTGAATAATTAATCTATTATTGTAATCTTGATTAATGATTGCATGAGGATCGACTTTAATAAAGTGTTGAATAAGAATGTTATTTTAATGCTTCATTTTTCTGAGGATCCTTATGATGATAATCACATCCATAACAGGGTAGTGAATAGTCACGAATTCTTTTTTTAAATCATCTAAACTAATTTCTATACTAGGGCTATCTATATAATTATTATTTAAACTATCTAATCTATAAAAACTATTTACTAATCTACTATTTAAACTATCTAAAATTTTTCTTTCTACTATATAATATAGTTTAGGTATATGAGCAGTGGGTATATGATTATATATATTTCTTTTAGTAATTTCTTTTCAATTTAATAGATGAGATCCACTGATATCTAAGAATTGATCGATTAATAGTAGTGAATATTTATTGAAAATAGTACTATATTTCTTTAGCTTATTTATATTGAATATGAGATTTAAGGGTAAAGAACCACCTTTAATATTGTTAGCTAAATATGGGTTTGTAGTTAGGAGGTGCTGATATTCTCATGATTCAGTAAACTCAATATGACGCTAATGATATTTCTGTTAGATTTAGCATCAAATTTTTTGTCTCAATGTTGCAGAGAAGAGACGTGTAAAGAGTATTAAGATTATAGTTAGAATAATCAAATCATTGAATATGTTTGTATGTTGATTTTAAATTAAATTGATAAAGGAATGCAGTAGTATATGATTTCAGTTGTTATGTTTACAGATCATTTAGATTGTAAAAAATGCTGCCTTTGAATAAGCAGTCAGGAGTAGTTGAGGTCATTGATGAATTGTGTTTAACAATCTGTCTTAATGGGGCAGAAATTTTATTATATTCATTGAAGAATAGCAGGGTGGTCTGTAATTGATATTTTAATAGTAGAAAGAGTATCATATTGAGAATGTAGATAAGTTATTTATCTGTAAGTAATTTCAATTTAAGGATTATAGTGAATTTAGTAATGGTGTCTTTGATCTGTCTTTTAACAAAGTTTTTTGAGTTGAATATATTAATCCAAACTTCTAGAAACTGAACAAAATCAAGTTCTAGTTTGATATCCACTATGTTAAATCTAAATTTGATAGGTATTGGTTGTTGTGTTGTGACCGTATTTGTTAGTAATTGTGATTTTCATTTATTAATAGCAGCTTTGATGATAGTATAGAATTCATCAGCAACTTCTAGAATGTTTTCTAAATCTTGTTTTGAATGTGTGAGCCAATTTAAATCATCCATATAACCTAGGGTAGAAACCTGTGCTAATAAGGAGAATGAAGACATATCTTTAACATTAGAAATTCAAAAATGTTCTATTGTATAATCTTGTTTTAGACTGTTTATTTCGCAAAGGAGAGGATCAAAATAAATACACTATAGTAAAGGTAATATAACTTCTTCTTGATCAATACCAATTTTAAATCATAATAATCAGAAAGGCCATCTTGGATGAAAATAGCATTTGTTTTATTTGTAAAAAGATTAATAATATAAGAAATGCAATTTTTTGGGATTTTTATTCTTCTGAGTACAAGCTTAAGAATGTTAAGATCTACTCTATCATATGCCTTGGATAAGTCTTGTAAAAGAATCTATAAGTCTTTTTTATTTTCAACAGCATCCTCTAATATTAAATTTATTATTTTAATTAGATTCTCTGTTGATCCAGTGTAATTGTTTTCTTTTAATACATTGTGTGTAGCAAATATTCTAGAAAAACGATTAGTAATAATTTTTACAAAAACTTTTCTCGTAGTATCCAATAAAGTGATAGGATGAGTTTTTGTTATGTCACAATTTCAATCTACAGGTTTGGGTATTGGATATACGTGAGCTATCTTCCATTCTGATGGTATGTCATTCATTTTAAAACACATTTTAATTAATTTTCAAAGAAGATGATGTGTATTGTAACCTAAGTGTTTTATCATTTCATTATAAATTCCTAAAGGACCAGCGGCTTTATCATTCAGAAGTTGAGTGATAACTGAAGACAATTCTT
Source organism: Funneliformis mosseae (assembly GCA_910592005.1). Classification (NCBI taxonomy): domain Eukaryota; kingdom Fungi; phylum Glomeromycota; class Glomeromycetes; order Glomerales; family Glomeraceae; genus Funneliformis; species Funneliformis mosseae. The sequence continues at coordinate 21,215 of CAJVPP010000421.1, read as the reverse complement.
CTATAATGGGAGGTTGTATGAAATTATTAAACCAATTATCATTTCATAGGAAAACTTTCTTTTAATTAGTTTAAAATATTGATCAGCATTTCTATAATAAGTATGATTGACAAAAAGGTCGACCAATAAATATGATCACATGATCTCGACCATATACAAATTTGACATATAACGATAATATATATAGTATTTTATATCTTTTGTGAAAGCAATGAAAGCAAATTAAAATATAATAAATCATTAATTATTTAATAGTTTTATTCTTTTCATATTATACAAGAGTATTTCAAAGTTTTTTTTAATACAAGTTTTAAAACTTTTTTTTGGATTATTAGAAGTTTTAAAATAAGTTTTATAACAATATAAAGACCTTTAAGTTTCGTTATTATAGTATGTCATCTCTAAGCAAACTCTTTTAAAACTGAGATTATTTTGAATTCTTTTTGTAAGCAATTATTTAACGTTTCAAAGAATCAAACAGTAAGCAAAATTTTTTTTTTTACTAAATGTAACACCATTTTCTGAAAAAGTACTTTAAACTATATAAATAATACACAATTTAAATTGATTTGCAATAGTCAATCATAGGAAAGTCTGCTTATAAATTATCATTCACATAATCTTTTGATTAATTCATCTTCTAAAGAGAGAAGTAGCAGGTGAATCAGGAACAGCATAGTTTTAAAAATATTTATTAACATGTTGTTTGATTAATAAAGTATTTGATTCTTTGTTGTGAAATATTAGCCTCTTTAATTCTAGCTAATGCTTTTAGGTTGTGATATAATTTCAATAAAAGTTTTCTAACTGCTTTAATATTGGTCTCAGTGAGTATATTAGGTAAAGGAGTAAGTGGTAATTTGGCAGAAAATGTAACTTTTTTTATAACTTTGAGATCAGCAATCCATTTTTCTCCTAAAGGCCAGGTCCTTAAATTCACTCTAGTAGCTCTGAATTTTAATACTATTTTATTAACTAGTTTTATATGATCATAATAAGTTACTAGTTCTTTTAGTTTAGGAGTTTTTGATTTGCAAAAACCTATTTATGAGAAATGGATTTAGTGGCAGCAGTTATAATAGCATTTCTGAGATGTTCCCATATGTTATTCATATTATAGTCAATGACCAAAATTATGCAAACATTTTGATTTGTCAAAATTAGGCATATTGACACATGATTACATAACAAAAATAATACGTCATTTTTTACTTATAATAATAAACAATACCTCAAACATTTTCTCTTAAGTAAGTTCATGTCAAATATGAAAGTACTTACTCCTGTTATAAATGTAGACAGTCAAGTCACACCATGGGTGCAGTGAAATAGCTGTTTATAGTATTCTTAAACGTTTTTGTGAAACTGGTTCTTTAATACCACCATCTAGTATTAAAGTACTTGAAAAGTATGTCATGAAAAGATATCCCTCTGGAAAATTACAAAAACTGATCGATAGCATGCTGTGGCAAATTGCAGCAGTTATTGCCGCAAATAAAAATAGATTAATATTAAACTTTTTTATAAATCAATAAATAAAGATATATTTGAATTTATATTTGTTAAAATCTTATTTTTATTATATTATGTGTATATAATTTATTTGATTTTAAAAATGTTCGCATAATTTTGGTCGTTGACTGTATATTAAGATTTAGGTAGTAAAAGCAGTTTATCCATATTATATTATTTGAAATTTATATCAGTGACTTCTGCAAAAAGTTTTCATTGTTATGTAGTTATTATGATAAAGTTGAATTTTCTCCTCTTTGTCTTATTATGTCTTGCTTAGACTTCTTGTCTTTTAATAAGATTAGCAAAAAATGAAGTAACTATCTTGTGATCTGATTGATAAATAAGAAGCTTTGAAATATCAAGTAAAGAAGGTTAGCAAAGAAGCCTGATGAACAGAAAATACCATCTAATCTCTTGGATGTGTAAGTTTTAATTTTAGAGTTTCCTATCATATTTACATTTAGGATCTATAACATTAGCATGAATATAACAGCTAATTATTCTAAGTTTTATATGTCTTTTTAAATATAAGTTCACATAAAGTAATCTTAGATCAGATGTAAACGAAAAAACTATATATTTGTCCTATTTTTTGAAATGAGAAGGGTAATATCTGCAAAAGGTTGAAGTAAGTCGGGTTAGCTCTAAAAAATTATATAGTGTTGATTTTTTTTGTGTTTGTAAAATATCAAGGAATTATAATAAGTTTCTGTAAGACTGACAAAATCTATATTGTTGTGTATGAGGTATTCCATTATTTGTGAAGATTTAATAGAATCTGTGGTGTTGTTGATTCCTCATATATTGTGTATAAAGAAAGTAATTATTTCTCCTTTAATTATATTATCGCATGTATCTTCATCTAGATGCGAAATATCTTTATCAATTTTTTAATGTTGTTTTGTTTATTATCATAAAAGTGGGAAACTTAATTATTTAAAAAAATTGATGTCTATTTTATTATTTGAAGTATTCCAGTTATCAGTAGGAATACTTTTTAATATTAATTCACCTGATATGAGATATATTATAATCGATAAACTATAGGCTCATCATGATTGATAAAGGTAAGAATTTAAGAATCTAGTTTCGTCAAATGAGATTTAATTGAGTCTAATTCCTGAAGTTTTAATAAGATTAAGTCAAGAGGATTAGAACTACTGTTGGTATGATTTTCACTATTTGATGTAGTAGAGATCGTATAGTCAATATCATTGCCTTTTTCTTTATTTTATTACTACTGACTGAGGAACGTCTAGTGATTATTGATAGAAAACCTAGGAGGAATGGTATTTGATGAAAGGACTAATTCAGTTTAAGTATAAGAACGATTGAGAACTCTAGGTCTTCCATCTAGTTTATATCTATTATGTATAATTCTTTGCGAATAGGCAGAGTTCATATCTTCTTCAGATGCAAAGGTAGTATAGGTAATATTATTGTAAAAATAACATGATCTAGCATTAAAGGCTCTTAAGGTACGAAAGGCATCAGAGGGTGTTGTTTTATTCATAAAGCCTTTGAAACTAACTACATAACAGTTTCTATCTTTTAATTCTTCTAATGAAGTATCAATATATACGCATCTAATAACTTGTTCATTGATGTTGTGTGTTCAAGCTGTATTTAATTGATATAGTTTTCTAATTTTATCAAATGTGATGATAACATCACGTGATGAGGAATAATGATTTCTATATTGGTTTACAATAGAAGTAATTGATCTATAATAGAAAAAAGCTCTATTAATATAGTTTTGTGTTATATTACTAGAGATTGCTTTGAGTTTGTAAGTAGGATTATTGTGATGAAAATTGGAAGAAGAAGCATTATTGATTAAGTTGAAGGGAAGTTCTAAATGAATCAAAACTGCATCATCTATAGCATCTAATAGTAATTTTCTATTGTTGAATTCTATAAAAATATTAGCATTACCGTTATGGAATTTTCAGTCTATATTAATAAAATCAGATTTATAAGAGAAAAAGAAGGATAAGAAATTCAATTTGTCTATCCTAGTGTCACCTGACATAACAAAAGCTAAGAGTAATGTGAAAACATTTTCTTTTTTGTTAAGTTGAGTCACGTGAGAAGAGTTTTTTAAATTGTGACAGAGATCATCTTTGTATAACTTTCAATATTGTTTATTATTATTGATTGGATTGTGTGATGATACGTTAATACTATTATTATTATTATTATAATTAACAAACGCGTTAAGATTAATTATTTATTGTATAACTAATATGTAAGTATTATTATTCATTTTGTTATAATTATTTGGTGACTGTTTGTTTTGATTTGTGGTAGAAGGTTATTGTGTGTTAGAAGATATGAGAGATGAAAAGAGATTGTTGTGTCTTGTGATAGTTGTATCTGTAAGCATATCATCATCGTTAAACATGTCCATTTGTAAGTTTAAGTCCTCTTCATCAATAGTTGAAATAATATCATCATTTTCTTTAGTAAGAAGAGCAATTTCAATTATATTTGAAATTATATTTTTTGTTTTATTTGTTTCATGATCGCTCATTCCAGTTTCATGAATGTTATAAGCATAAGACTTCATAAGGTTATCTATAAAATTATTGTTGAGAAATATTTCTTGAGCTATACATTCTGCTGGAAAAGCTTTAAGGTATTCTTTATTTAATTTTCTGATAAGCTAAAAAACTTCTGATATTTTGTAAGAGAGAAATTCTGCGATAGCAAAGTCTTTTTTCAGTTCTGATGTAATGTAATTTTTTAGTTTTTGAAAGTCTAAGACTTCTTTAGTAAAAAAGTTTTTAAAAATATCAAGAGACATATTGTATGATTAAAATTTTAATAAAAAAATAAGCTTTCTTTGAAAAATAAAATTTTTGTTTTTTCTAAATTTTTGTGTATTGTAGAGAGCGAGAAAGAGATTTTTACCTTCCTTAGGAGCCTTAACGGTATCCTTTGTCTTGAAATTATTTTTAGATTTTGCTCCTATCTTTTCACAAAATTTCTACTTTAGGATTTCTTCCTTTATTTCAAACTTTCCTGTCATTCACTTTCACATTCATTCGAGTATATTGAGATGATATACTCTCTCTAATAAAAAGCCAATTATAGTCAAAATCGTTAAACCCAACTTAGATGTCAGATGCAAATGCTCGCCAGCAGAAGATAAATGCTTTCAGCAGATTTTCTTAGTTTTTACATATGATTATAGTCTAGCATGAGTCTAGTTCTATCGCAATATCGATAAGACATATTTACTTTAATGGCTTTAGATCATCTTTCTAATACAATGTCATGCAAATCATAAAAATATTATGATTCAGATCAAGTACTTTGACAAATTTATCAAACTCTTGTGATTGCGTTTCTATATCCCACGTGAGACAAGAGTATGATCCCGTAAGAGAGCTAAAATAGGAAATCTGGTTTATTACCAATTTTTACATCTCTATTTTTGTCATTCCCACTATGTTCTTGATAGGTAGTATTTTTCCAGTACATACTTTGTTCAGTGGTATCAGTCACTTATTATTCTAAAATTCTCTAGCGGACAAAAATCTTTTATAGACACATAGAATTTGTGTAAACAGAGTGGACTGGTCTGCTTGCTTTTCTTACATTTGTACTTGTTCATTATAGCTCACCCAGAGAGTTGGATTCCATTTTCTCAGGCTACCTTTCAGTGAAATGAGCATAAATAATCTGAAGCAGTTTCAAAATTATTATTTTAAATAGCTTTAATGACTTTCTTTCTCTCTCCAGTGTTATTTATATAAATACATAAATATGGCTTTTTTTCTGCATAGTATTCACAGAAAAGGAATGCTTTAATGTGCTTTATTTTAAATGATTTCACAATACTAGAGAGAATTTCGCTCACTTTTTCTTCACATTCATTTAGAGTCTCTCCATCTAGTACAAGAATGTTGAAGAAAACCTGAATGTTTATAAGAATTACCAGTGCCTTGAACTATTAATAAGATGACCATAAAGACATAATGCATAGCAATACATTCCATTTATCCTTTTAGTCAACTCTCATTCTTAATAGTTATAAATGAAATATTTTGTTACTTAAATAGAGCATCTTCAAATCTCTCATTTTCTACAACTATATCATCCAAAGTTAGAATGTTTAACAAGTATTTTTTACTGAAATAATAAATTACTTAGCCTTCTGTTTTATCTTTTTCAGCTTCTGGGTGAAAAAGTGGAGTGAAAACATCAAGAAAATCTGAAAACTTAGATTGTGTCATTTTTTCTCAAATAATTTAAGATAATTTATAGTTATACTAAAATGCTAGGTATATTATTCGCAAGAAAAAGTTTAAAATAAAAATAATTCCCTGATATTATTAATAGATATATACAAATAGGAGGCAAAAAAAAGGAGACGTGATTCTAAAAGGATCCATCTTAGAATTTTTATTATTGTCCATATATTCTTAAGACTGGAGAAGTGTACAATCAGAGATGCTATGATCTAAAGGGATATAAAGTCCATCAGAATTCTAAGCAAGTTCTTTGTAAAGAATGTAGTGAGCTGATAAGATTTAGATATGACTATTATAATACATATGCAAAAAAATATAAATCGAGAAAACATTATTATCAGAAAAAGCAGGTTAAGTTAGCTTCAACGTAGATACTGGTAAGTAATTTAAAGGTAAACAAAAATAATACAACTTGTCACTAATGTCATAGGAAAAAAAACTTGTGATAGAACTAATGATGAGGGACGAAACCCCTTAATAACAGTCAAAACTTAGACGAAACTATATTAAAATCATAATAAGAGATATGACAAAATCCTTTCGATATAATGAAAGCTAAAATTGTCAAAACTATATTAAAAATATAAAAAGGGTATAACAAAATTATTTTAAGGAAGTTTAGCAAATATCTATAGATAAAACTAGTGATGTAAATGATAAACTCTTTAAGGATTCTAAGCCGAAAGAAAATTTTCTTGATAAATGTTACTGGTGTTACTACTGTCACTAGAAAAAATCTGAGTTTCTTAATTTTTTTTATTTTTTTAGCATATATACATACTTCACATATATACCATAGATTTATCATATTATATTCCATATAGACCATAGGGATAGCATAGAAAAATTTTGATTTTTTTTCTAGAAATTACTACTTTTTACTAATAACAGTAGTGATACTAATCAAGAAAGAAATAAAATAGCTTAATAATCTCATGAAAAATAACAAACCTGTCACTAGTTCTGTTACTAGTTCTGAATACTAACTATGATACTAGTGACAGCTAGGGATAATAAAAAATCTGCCTATTTTACATCCTAATACGTCTAAAAAGGTGCTAAAATACATTATAAATGATTTGAATCTCAGGACACAAAATTGGCATACATATATCAGCAATAAATAGACAATAGTTACTTTAGTTACAAGATGCATATTTTCAGCAAATAAATAGGCTAGTCATAATAATGCCTATTATACCTCTGAGAAGTATAATACCTCAACCTTTGCTTCTGATGGTAAATAGGTAGTCAAAAAGTAGAATTAAACTTAGCCAGTGATATTGTATAAGCTATCTAATGTGATTTATCAGTAAGATTAGCTTTTAAACTATATCATTCAAAATCTTCTTTACTAGTTTTGAGAAAAGCATAACCATTAATTTTTTTTTGCAGGTTTCAGGAATGTTCTGAAAATGTTCTTATCACTAGCTTATAACTATAAAAGGGTATTCGATACCATAATAGGATCACGTGATTGACACAGTAAGACGCAGTATAAAATCAGTCAGCACATAAATTCAGCCAGATCCTTAAACATAATAACTCAGCATTCAAGTTGACCTAAAACTAGCAAACTAATAGAAACACTCAGATTTCCTGCCAGTTCCATGACAGCTACAGAATACTACCATAATATCAACTTGGATTCTTCAAATTATGTGTTCTAAAGATTAGCCAGAAAATATATCATAGTGTCGACCAAATTTAGACGTGAATTTACATCAAATTACTGCGTCACTTGACTATAACATGATTTTTAGCAACCAAGACTGACTAAGCATTTTGGTCACAAAAAGGTTACAGAGTAATAAAAACAAGTAGATGGCTAAAAGGAAATAAAGGATAACAGAGCAATAAATTAAGTAGATATCTATAAATCAATAAAAAGGTCATAGAATAATAAAAACAAATGGATAGCTATTTAGTTATAAAAAAGCCACAGAGCACTAAAATCTATAAGTAGACAATATTATACTCATAAGTAGTAATATTATAACGTAAGTAAACAATACTCTTATAAGAGTGTTACCTACTAATGCAATGTTTAATTGATTTGAGAAAAGAAAAAATGTAAATTATTGAAGAAGGTTGGTATATTAAGATGCTTTTTTAGAATAAAATTGTAATGCAGTTTAAAAATATAAAGACAGATTTTACTGGTGTTCAGTATAGAGATAAGTTTAAGAAAAGTATGAAGGATTACAAAGTAAGTAAATATTAGTAAAAGAAAGAATAATAAGTTAATATTAATTGTATTTGCAAAAATATATTTTTGATATTTTAATTATTTAGAAAGTATACTAAAGGAAAGCAAGATAAAAGATAACTCATATTAGAAAAGTTTTTGAAGAGCAATTTAATCTCTAATCTGAAATAAACCTGATTAGTTTAGTAAAACTTTTAATTGAAATTAAAAGTTATTAAAATTTAATATTATTTATATTATTTAGCATCATGTGTAAAACAAAGGTATATAAATTTAGTAAAAAATTTATTTTATTATACATTTTAACCTAAATTTAATTATTTATATTTTATTTTTAATATCTTCAAACTTTAATCTACCCTCTTTCCACTATTTTCAATCACTTATCAACTTAAACTAATTCAAATCTCCTGAACACATTCTGCTTCACAATTATTACAATAAACTATTTTTTTTTCTTTTTCTGTTTTTATATATCATTTCTTTCAACTATTGTCTTTCCTTTTTCTTTACCATTCAATTATCTTTGCTTATCTCTTTTTATTATAATTCAGTTTTTTTTAATAAAAAAACCCTGAATAAAACTTATCACTTTAGAATTAATAGCTATAAGACAATTTATATTTGATCAAGAGCAAGCATATATTATACCCTCCCAATAATTAACCGATTTCTATTTTTTAAAATATTATGTATCAAGTCGGACTGTACACTATAAATGATAAAATACCCGGGTCAGGGACGATGATTTTTTGTGGTGATATAAAGTAAATTTTGTGTGTGATAAAAATAAATTCTGTGAAATTTTGTGATTTGGCCGGATTTAAGCAAGGTTGGCCAACATTACGACTCGTAAATTCTGCCCAAATTTAGTGTTTACCGGAATTACAATGATTGCAAATCCTAAATTAGGCCAAAAACTTGAACCAAATTTTGTGATTTTCTGTGAAATTCTGTGATCACAATAAATCATTGTCCCTGACCCGGGTCTATATCGATTTACCTCATTTGAAATTTGAAATTGAATTATACCCGGGTATATTACTATGTGGGTACGCAGAAAAGGGGATCCCTTAGGCAGTGCTATACGGTACTATCACCACCACAAATATTTTCGAAAGGAAAATGGAAGAAATTTGTATAAAATTGGACAAAGTTTTACTTGAATATATGGATTTAATTTCTATATATCAAGAAAATTGGCAAAAGATAAGCAAGGATTTAGAATGTGTAAGTTAACTTTCTTAACAGAAACTATCTACTTAAAAACATCAAAACAGCCGAAACTGAAGTACTATTAACTTCAGGGCTATTTACAACTTGCTCATTCAAAATATACTATGGGACCTGGTAGATTAAGCAAAGACCAATTTGATGGAAGGATGCAAGCTGTTACAAGAAGGTGCGTGTATTTTCAATTACAAAAATTTCCGTTGTACGCTTTTTTTCATTCATAATTTCTATTGGTAGTTTGATATCAGAAATTGAAGAAGAAAATTTAAAGGATCACAACTATCAATTTACTTTGATTAACGGGTATTTGGAAAATGATGATATTATTCCGGATGAATCAGAGTCTAATCAAATTAATAATAATTCCTCAACCCTTCGTCGACGCAATATAAAGGAATCCGAAACCGAACCGAATGTTAAAACTAAGACAGAGCAGCCTTCCAAAAAACAAATTGTACGAGATCCAATACATTGGTTTGGACTTTTAGTTCCGTCTACCTTAAGGGAGTCACAAAAACATTTCAAACAGAGTAAATAATTACAATTTTTTATGAATGAATAATACTTTCTATAATCAAATAATAATAAATTTATTACGTTTAAAGGTCTAGTTAATATGGTTGGTCTCTTAAATATACGAAATGAAATATTAATGAAAGAAGTTCAATTCAAAAAACTGAAAAATCAGAAAGAAATGATTATGCAAGAGTTAATCAAGTCAAAAGAATCAATCAACGAGGAAAAAAAAACTCAAGAAAATGCATTGTAATTTTAAATTATTCTATTTCTGATTGATATCTTTTAATTATTTGCTACTTCTATATGAAGTGACCACATTTTGGTCTAATGTTAGTTTAATTCAACGACGACTGGTGATAGTTCATAATAATTAATTCTTTGGCCAGTTATATGTTAGATTGCATCATAATTGGTTATTTACATGTACATTTTATCTTTTGGGGGAAAAAAAATATAATTATGAGAAGAAAAAAGAAAATGATAAAAATTTATTCTTACAGAGAAAAAAAAAAACAATAATAGAAAAATAAAAAAGAAATAATGGCGTTGATTTAATAAAAACCCAGGTCTCTTAGGTAACCCAAAAAAAAAGAAAATTTATGAATGCTTGTCCACAAATTCAAGTAACGGTGTTATTTACATGGAAAAAAAAAAGAAGTGGATATATGGGTGTGATAAAACTTTATCGAAAGCTTGTATCACAATAAAAATAAGAAACCCAAATTGGGTTACAAGGTATGAAAAAAAGAATGTAGTAAATAATAATAAAAATAAAAATGATTTGTTCTATTATAAATGATAGTCCTGAATCCTTTTTGTTTGTTTGATTTTTTTTTTCTTTTTTTTTTTTTTTAAAAAAAAAAAAAAATCAAACATCACACATTATTACAACCATATATCTAATAATTCATCGAATATTGATTGAGACACAATACTAATATCCCGAAGTATGACTTTAACATTGTCCAAAACTTGACATAAATAAATTTCCTTTTTTTTTTTTTTTTTTTTTTTAATAATAAAAGGATGTCTTGCATTTACTTTCTTTGACTGTTTAATCGCCGTGAATTGCTACTAGGTATTCCAAATTGAGGCGGTGGTTGTATCGTCTGTGGAGGTTTAACTCGGAATTCGGCCAAGATTACAACATGACTGAAAATAAAAAAGTAAAAGATTTATTATTTGAATATTTAACGAAATCGATCTATCAAAATAATACATACTCGGAAGGAAAATGCGCATTTGGGAATCCAACCATCTTAGACAAATACTCTTTGTCTATACCTCCCAATAATCCAGTAACACTCAAGGTATTTGTACTATACCAAATATAATCAATTACACCAGTGAAACTTGGGGTGAAATTGGTAAATGGAAGTTCTTCAATATTTGAATAAGAAGACTTGAGAGATAACTTGTGAGATAACCCATCAGAAGTATATGAACCATAAATATGATTACCAAAATCATTATGATCTTGCCGTATGGAACCGCGAGTAAGAAACTCGTATACACCAGAATCCGGAGTTGAATTAAAATCACCACAAATAATTGTTGATATCTTTTGTGGCGAAGAATAATTATACAAGGAATGATTAGGTATGGTACACCATTTTTGCCCAAGCTTATCTAATTCATCCATCAACATTGCAACTTGAACAAGTTTGACATCTGCATAAGATGGATCCCAATGAATGTGACAATTAGCTACAATAACGCGAGACAAGGTCTCTCTATTTTCAAGCAATGTTATTACTGCAATATTGTCTTTTGTTATGACACGATTGAACATATCTTCAGTTTTCTTAAAATCTGATCTTTGTAGCGCAACTTGATTAAATTCTATTAATTGTTTGTCAATTAATTTATACCTAGAATAAGAATTTACGATTGTGTTAATCCATTTCAAAGGAAATTATTATTATTATTATCATTATTATTATTTTAATAAATAAAATACTTTGAATTCTTGTAAAATGTCGCACATCCATCCACCGATTTTCTTTCCCAATCAGCCATTGTCTTTGCTCGAGACTTTGGCCAATATACGCTGTCATAATCTCCAAGCTCGTTGAATGAATCTTTAAAATATTCGTCATATTGAGATGTATCAACCTCCTATTTAACATAAATTAAAATGTGTGCAAAACGAATGGATTCATTTCATTCCTAAGGGGGAAAAAAGAACAACGAAAAAGAATTATAAATATTTCATAACCAACCTGGAGGCAAACGATATCAGCATTATATGATAATACCTCATGCTTAATTAATTCCTTTCGATAATCCCATTGAAGTGCCCATGAAGGAGTGTACCCATATAACTGAGTGGTTGCATATTTATCACATAGGATATTATAGCAAAGGAGTGTGAAGGTATCTATAAAAACGTTGAAAAAAATAAATGAATCCAGCAGATACCAAAGTGCGAAGCTACCCGTTAAATTTAGGAAATTTTTTTTTTATTTTTTAATTCATTTCTTTTGGTTTAAAGCTCATTCTCGTCCACAGGAGACATACCACGATCTCCACCAGCTTCATTCTCCAACATTATCCAATCCCGTTCCATTGGTTGTGGTGGAACTTATAATTTCAAAAAACAATTTTAATATTGTATGCTAAATCTTAAAAATAATTAATTTTCAATTCAAATTGTAAAAACATACCTTGACAATTATCCCGCAAAAAATGTATAACGGCAGACGTACCATCCTTTTGCAAAATGGATTTTATAGTTTCATTTATTGGATTTCCCTCTAATCCAAGTGTTTCCAATTGGTAAAGAGTACCTAACTCAAAAGGTAGGGTTACAAGCATATTGTCAAACAAAAGTAATTCCTTGAGATTCGTTAACATGCCCAATTCCGATGGAAGAACTGATAATTTATTGCCTGACATATCCAGTATAGTAAGGCACCTTAGTTTCGAAACTTCCGGAGATACATAAGTCAAATTATTGTGGCTTATGTAAAGTGTTGTAAGAAAATGGTATCGAAATAATTCTTTGCTAATGTTTTTAAGTCCCATTCCACCCAGATCAATCGTCATCCATTGCTGAAATGGCTGATCAAGTTTCTCACCATTCTCTTTTTTTGAATGAATACCATTTAAAGGTGCTTTGTTTGGATTATTTGGATCGGTTATAGCAATAGCTGAACTACCAAGGCTGCTACGAGCAGCGACAGCGGCTTGACGAGCATGGTGGTGAGGTGAAGCCGATTGACGAGACAACTGAGCGTAATTAAGCTGTTGTTGCCAATGTGCTGAACTTACAGACAAAGGATTTGTAACAGAAGTAGACAAAGCAATGTTTAACTGAGGTTGAGAAACCGTCATACTTGTTTGTTGCATTAACGATTGACCAGGAGGACCAGAATTTTGATTCAGGATCGGGTGTGGGCCAAACGCATGGCTTAAAGGTGGTTGCATTTTATGTGGTAATTTAGTTTGAAAGGAAAATAGGGGCAGGTTACCACCACCATATATTGCAGGAACACCATGTGAAATAGGATAGTTAATAGACGGAGAAGTTTGTCCAGGAGACGTCGTCGGTGGTGACGGTGTATGTGTGGGTGAATGTACTGGTGAAACAGGGCCATTTGAGGAATTGTTCGGCTGATAGATTAGCTGGTGCGGAAAAGCGCTCATTTTCAAGGCGTTAACAGTGTTCTTTAGGTCTGCAAAAGAATTGATGGAGCAAGTGATGGCAAAGGTTGTACAACATAAAATGTGATTGGTGGAATTATTTATATTATTTTAAAGTTAATTTTTGTCCAATCCTTCGAGTACATTATTTCAAGATCGCAAACCGGCTTTTCGTGGAATTCGCTTAGGCTTTAAACAAGAGAATTGCCTCCACATCGACGGTAACCTTGAGACCTTTTTTTTCCCGATGAATATGTCGTGTTGGAAGATAAAGTCGCAAGGTTTCTTGTATAACATGCCACAGTGGAGTAACTCTGGAATCATGCTTCAGTATTTTAGGCTTTGGATTTTCCAGAAGAACTTTGACTGCATTACCGAGATTTCAAAGTTGGTATTATAAATCCCTTCAGTGGTTTCTTTGTTTCTCAATAAGGGGCGTATCTTGATCTCCAAAATAGCGTAAAGAACAACCTCCACATTGTTTCATACGCGGGAATATTAACATTGAGAGAATTTACTAAGTCATCGCCTGAAGGATTATGGAACCCTTTGTTTAATTCGGAATGATCGGTTGTGTCGGCAACACTTGAGGGTACTTTATTAAAAGCGCTTGGAAATGAGAAAGAGCAACTTTGAGATTTCCTTCATCACATTACGGGTCTCATTTTGCTTTTCTTGTTGAGATCTTGACGATGCTTCCCTATTGAAGAGATCTTTGAGCAGACAAATTTTGTTTCCAGTATGAATATCAAATTTTCGTCCTGTCTTGCCGTTATGCAATCGAGTTCTTTCGATATGAGCCAAAAGTTGTTGATCATGCTGGGAACTTCATCGATAACTTTGTCAATGTTCGTCATTCCTAAGTAACCACGGAGAACAACATTATTTAACGCTATTTGCTGAATCCATGGAACAACGACACTATCTTGACTCGTTTCCAAATGAGTATAATCGTTTACGGTTTTTAGAACAATGTCTTTAATATTTGCCACTCTTTATCATCAAGATTGATGGATTTAGTAATAACTTTACGGAATTCATGACGATACTTATCATCTGGATTGGTAAAGGGATTTGAAATTCCAAAGGTAAAATGCAATCTCTGATTTGACTTTGCCCGAGAAGCAGTGTCGTAGTTATTAAGTACATCTTTAGCTTTATTCGCATCGCGAATTATCCATTTAGTAAGTTAATGTCGTTGTCTGATTAAATAATGCGCTGTCCCAAGAACAACACAAATTGCAATGATGACTAGATAATTTTAATTCCATGAATAAGTAATAAACGTTTTTTGTTTTTTTTCAGGCTTATGATGAACGTCCTTTTATATATATATTTAATAAATTGCCAAATCAATCATGAATAACATTTGGAGAAACACTCCGGCAAAAAACGTTTTAGAGCCACGGGGGATAGTTGTAGTTTTTGTTTTTTTGTTTTACTTTTTATTTTATTTATGTGTGATGTGCCACAAACATTCATAATTTTTTTTAAAAAAAAAATTGCATCAGAATCGGAATGGTTTTTCTGAAAATGGATTCGGATAATCAAAGAAATTTTATAAAAAAAAGCTAAAAGACGAAAAATTAGTTGCATCATTGACAAAACTATAATAAAACCTTATTGGCAAAACCGTCGAAATTCGTAACCATAATAAAATCCCGTCAAAAGTCAATATACTTATTGACAAATCCGTCGAAATATAGGGTTTCGACTTTTGCCATTTGCTAAAATGAGTTTTGCCAGGCAACTATAGTCAAAGGAATGAACAAGAGGAGTCTAATACTAAGAAAAATGATAATAAAAGAAAAAAACAAAAAAGTGGATGATGATGGCAATTCATCCGAAAACAGAAATTAAAATGAAGATGAGGAGAAAATTGCGAAAAACAAGAAAAGCAAGAAAAATGAAGATCAATCTGAAGAAACCGAAACATCAAAGACTATTAGTGATGATGAATTTTATAAAAAAAATTGAAATTCAAATCACTGGTGATTTTAATCGATCATGTCATTTACACAATTGGAAATAGACAAAAGTATCAAAATCGTTTTGAATAAATTCGGCCGATTTGTTTAAGTGGAAGGGATGTTATTGGTTCTCCCAATTTATCAGCAAATAGTAATGTCACGCAAATTGTTGAAGTAATTGATAATGCCACGGATAAGGAACGTCGCGTCGTTAGTTAAATCTTCTAGAACAATATTACATTAATAAGAATAGAATTTTGGTATTTCTTTCTTACAAGAAAGAAGCTTCACGTGTCGAAAATATGTTGGCACGTAAGGGTTTGAAGTACTGTCGATTCATGGGGATAAATGTCAATTCCAACGCACGGAAGCATTGTATGCTTTCAAAAATGGAATTAACCCTCTTTTGATAGCTACGGATGTCGCTACTAGAGTATAGATATTCCCATGTGGAATATGTAATTAATTATACTTTCCCGTTGACTATAGAAGATTATGTTCATCGGATTGGTAAAACTGTGCGGCGCTGGTAGTAAGGTAAATGAGTATTAATTCATCTCAATTAAAAAAAAATATCCTACTTATATGAAATTCTCATTTACACATACTCTTTTTACTCCACATGATAAAGCACATTCTGGAGAACTTATCTATGTTCTACGTCAAGCCAATCAAAAGGTACCAGAATCCTTATTAAAAATTTGGTAGTACCATTAAAAGAAGGAACATAAAGCATATGGTGCTTTTTATAAGGAAGTTGATCATAGTTTGAAACTTACAAAAATTAGATTTGAAGATTAAGAACTTTTGACATTTGTTTTGTAATGATAATGTACTTTTTTTTTAAAAAAATTTAAAAATTGATTTAAATCATTGTTCATATCCTTCATTTGTTTCATTTGTGCAAAATCATATAAGCATAAAAAAAAAATTCTTTATATAGTGTTAATACTTCAATTTGATGTCAAATTAAAAGATAGATTTGATTAGTTAAAAATAGTTTTGGTTTAATTACACCATGGTATACTGTACATTTGTGATAATTACCATCTTTTAGCACAACAGTTCTATTCGTGTCATCCATTTAGCTTTTTATTTATTATAAATCCTTGCTACTCATCTCCTTCCATTATAAGAGATAACTGATCTGTTACTGATAAGAGATCCCAAAAAATGTGATTTATAATGATTTACTGTATTTTGAATTATATTAAACACTTAAGCATCTTTTCTTCCTTTTGTTTTTCCTTAAATCATATGAATCACTTTTATTAAAATCAAATAAAAAAATTAGTGATCAACATTTAAATCAAAATATATATAAATAAAATTTATTTAAATCTTAACAGAGTCCCATTAGAATCTTAAAATAAATGATAAAATCAAGTGGTCTGTCTCCATTATTTATACTTTGTGATAAGTTCTCTTAATAATATAAATAGATGTTTTGTAATACTTTTTATGAATTTAGATTCCTCTGGTCTCAAAAAGCAATAATAATTTTACTTAAAAAAATTTTCAATTTAAAAAAAAATTTACCTTTTTAAATAATCATTTATAAAAAAAACCAGTTCTCTTATATAAACAGAAAATTTATCTTTCAGCTAAAACAAAGAATTTTTAATATAATTTATATGGTTTTTATAAAATTAAAATTATAATAAAAAGGATTTTCTGTAATCATTTTGATTACAGTAATTCCTAATGACCATATATTTGTCTAAATTTTATTGATAATATAATATGATGAATTAATTTTTATTAAGTGAATGTAATTATAACCCATCTTTAATTGCAAACTTTTATGTTATAAATTACTTCCTCATTTATTACTTCAGATACTATTTAAATCTATAAAAATCTTGTAAATTAAGGAAATACTATATAAATATATTAAAATACTATCAATATTTAAAGATTTTTATTTTCAACTTTCTGAAATTTAATTTCATAATTTATAATCCTTTCTAAACTTTTTCTAAAGCATAACAAAATTCTTTTTATAAAAGCATATCTTATGTTTTATCAAATAATTGAAAAGGATTCAGTGTACTAACAAATGATGTTCTTTTTGCAAATGAAACTATTAATTGTTTTATCATATTAAAATTACATAATAAACCTTTTTTTCTTTTATTAATAAAATATTTGTTACTATAATCATTTATTAAAAAATATTAATTTGAAAGTAAATTTTTACCTTTGATATTCTAATAAATTATTTTACATTTATGTAAATAAATCAATGCTTATAAGATTTTACTTGTTATTAAAGATATGTATTTTTCTTCTAAGAGACTAACATTTAACTAAAAAACAATGTTAAATCCTTAATTAAAATAGGTTTTCAAATAATTAAATAAATCTAACACTTTTGCTTGCAATGTATATAATAATCTATAACTTTATATCATAAAGAAACTTTTATAATATTTGGTTATACTTTGAGAATCACTATAAAATAATAAGTTTAACTTCTTGATAATATTACCAATGTCATCTTTTTCTATATTCAGGTTTAGCACTTTAATATTTAAATAAATAAATAAATATACTGTATTCCTCCAAAAATAAGCAATGTAATTTTATTATAAAGTTGCTTATTTTCAGGTAGTTAAATTTTTTTTAATATACTATATAGTTAAAAGTTTGATTTTCATGTTATAAAATTAACATGACTCCAACATGATTACTAATCATTTAATATACATTACATGCATCACAAACTGGTTTATGAAGTTATTAGTGGTAGAAATGATTAATATGTTTAATTGTGTTAAAATTTTACAATTAATATGTGTATTTTATGATAGTGATGCAAGCAATTATTTTATAAAAATTTATTAATAAAATATTTTTTTTTTGTTTATTTGAGCTTTATTTTATTATTTAAAATGTTCTTATTATATTACATATAGTTTTAATGTGAAACTAATTAAATATTCAATGTGTTGCTTATTTTCAGATATTATTTATTTTAAGAGTTGCTTATTTTTGGAGGTTGCTTATTTTTGAAGAAATATAGTATATAATATATTTGTTGATTTTTTACTAAAAATATTTATTTATCCTTTATAAATAATATTATAAATATTCTATTCAATAAGTTATTATCTTGAAAAATTCCTTAACCTTTTTTTTCTTTAGTATATAATATGTGTTTACTAATATTTATCATAAAAAATAAATATAAACTAAAAAATAAATTTTGATATATAAAATTACTATTATAATTATTTGTAAAACAAACTTCAAATCATCAATTTAAATTCTAGTTAGCAAGATTTTTATATTTACTGGTCCAGTTCATTTAACCAATAATTAATATAATTATTTCTATAATCATTAAATTATCTTTCTATCATATGTGAAGGTTAAATATCTATATCAGACAGTTTGATTTTAATTTTATTTAATAATGCAACTATCACCATCACTATATTCTTCTTTGCCTTTTCTTTTACCTTCTTTATCATGCAAAAAAATTTATATTTATATATAAGTATTAAGTACAAAAAAAAAAAAATAACTTAAAAGACAATAATAATATTCTCAACACAAAACTTATTAAAATTAGTAACAACTTCAAAAGATCTAGCTTATAAACTATACTGAAATAAGTAAGTTATAAAATGAACGCAAGGTTATAATTTCTTATAAAGACTGATTATATTAGTTTGTATATGATCTTATCAAATATATTTTTAAACTCAATGGTTCAAGACTCTTGATTTTCTTAAAAAATAATTTCTTTAAAGACAAAACTAAACTTTATTAAGATATCCTTATCATTTTAGGAAAATAGTCAGCAGATTTATTCATAGTTTATTTATTAATTCTTTATTTATCTAGTTAACTAATATATACTATGTAAATATTAATAAAAATAAAAAAAAAAATAGTAACAGAAAATATAAGAAGTCATTACAGTCAATTTACTACTCAAAACTTTAAAAGAAGACTAATCTGATTCAATATATAAAAATTTTTTATAGAAAATATTGTTAAAATAATAGATAGGTTATATAGGACTCTAAAAATTTCTAATATAACTTAGCTTTTTTTTTAGTTTCTGATCTGACTATAGATTCAGCTATTTTATCAACGGGTGACATCAAATTAGACTTCAAATTATAATAATTTTATCTATTTACTACTTATCATAGTATATTTTAATGACGTTAAGTGTATTTAATAATCAGCCTAATAGGTAACATATTTAGAATAAGATCTTAACTAAAAACCTTTATAGACTAATAGATAGTATTCTAACATTATTAGATTTTTAATCATATTACTGGATAAAAAGATTAAGTAAGGTACACTATTCTTAATTCAAAGAATAACCAAATTCACTATATTGTTAAATAACTTGAGAATTAAATCTAATCTCTCTTCCTAACATAAGGTTTAGACATAATGACTAAAATAGTATAAAATCAACTATCTGAACTTATAACTTATATTATCATTTCACATATCTACCATTAGATGCTACTCTAAGGCTAACCTTAAGTAGATGATGTAGCACTTGCCCAATATAGACCAGCCCCTATTATACTATAGATTTCATTTTTCATAATAATTCTAGTGAATCCACTAACTATAACCTCTATCCTTAAATAGAAAGACTTGAAACTAATACTACTACATAGATAGATTCAAAAATTATCATATTCTACAAATTCATGATCTATTCATATATATAATTTGCATGCATTTTATAAAATTCAATTCTGAAATTTAACCAGTAAAATCTGTAGTAAATTAATATTATAATTTACATTTAGCTGATGCTGAACTGGGATCTATTGCAGTATAATCTATAATAAAACTCATACCTTACAGAATAAATTAGAAATACTGATTCCTATATATAACTTAGATTAGAGTTTACATAGAGTTTATATGTAAATTTTAACGAAAATTACATGTTTCAAGATCTTAATATTCTTAGAATTATCTTGATAAAAGAAATCTAATAATAGTAAAATTATATTTTTTAGTATTGATATTAATTGAATTATTATAAAACATATTTTACTATATGATATTTATGAGTTAAATAAGAGATATTTAAGATTCTGATTGTACTAAATATTTTATTTTTATTTTAAAAATATTATAATTTTTAATTTTATATATGAAGGCGGTCAATAGAAAGAGGGAAATCTACAAATTTTGAGTAATTTTAGTTATTAAGCTAGATTCATTCACATGATTATGATTAGCAGAGTAAATCAATAAAAAATTTTTGACGAAAAAGTGGATTTTTCCCTTTTTCTACTGACTGCTTTTCATATATATACAGATTTATATATAACATGATTGTTACAAATTTTAATTATAATTATTTATCAACTTATCAATTTTGGTTTTGATCTTTTCTTAAATTTAAAATTTTATATACTTTTGAATAGAATTTCATAAAAGATTGTTTATATGATGTACTTGATCATGCTATTATATATGCAATTTAAACTTGAAATGAAATTATCTATCTAAATAATAAAATTAACAATAAAAATATCACCTTCATTTTCAAAAAAAAAAGTATAATATAAAAAATATTTGATAGTTATATAAATATGATACTATATAATGCATTGTTATTGTTACACCTAAAAATGATGTGCAAAAATGATTTTTTTTTTTTTTTTTTTTTTTTTTTTTTTTATAAGTGCGGTAGTCTCGCATAATCTTTATTAATATTTATGAGTTTAAAAAAAAAACAAAATAAGATAGAAAATACAAAAATATCTATAAACTAATTTAAAAACTAAACTATTTTATCAATACCAACCTTGCACTTTACCGAACTAAACTATATATTAGATAAGAAACTAATCTAAACTAACGTACAGA
>CAJVPP010000420.1:0-32922 GCA_910592005.1 Funneliformis mosseae | reverse complement strand
AATTAAAATGATCAGTGAATAATTGTAGTGTGCCAGTAATATCATAAGAAATCGAGTCATCCGGTGCATGATTATAGTATGGACCAAAATCAGTTAGGTGATTAATAATATTTTCAGACATGTTACCAAAAGAATATTTTAATCCTAGGTAGTGGTTCTGATAAAAGGTAAAAGCATTATCTACTGTTGCAGCTAAAGATAAAGCAGCAGGTTTTTGTCCCTGAAATGGCCATCGAGCCCCATCATTTTCAAAATTAAAGAAAGTTGTAGGATCATACATTTTATCAGAATAAAAGCGGAGACAATTATAACTATTTTTAACATCTTTGCCAGTTATTGCGGTGTTGTTGTCTATGTTGTAATTATTTTTACAATAATCCATAGCTAGGTTAAAAGAAAAAGGATAATCTGGGTTAGGAGTATCTCCAACACTCAAAACTTTGGCTTCCAGATCAACTCGCCACGTGGTTGGGTTGTCCACACAGGTATATAGAAGCTGTTTACTAGCAACTGGCGTAACTTTCCTTGTAGAATTATCTACTTTTAGGTCAAATGACCAACCACAATTATTTTGACACCCGTACATAGTGACATTAAGTACAAATCCATTTGAGGTATGATTATAGGATTCTATTCTCTTGACCTTTGTGGAATTGGTATAAAAGTGAGCGTCGTGCTCGTTGATGTGGATTGCATCATCAGTAAAAGTGAGTTCGCATACTCCATAGGATAAACCTACGGTAATCCAAGCATGAACCGATGAAATAATGGTTAAAATCAGAAAGGACAATGTTATGAATGTTTTACTCTGCATTTTTTAACAAATGGATTTGAATATAAAAAAATTTCTGCTCAAAAAAAATAAACGTTTATATATATGTTTCGAGATCGGCACAAAACATATTTGAATAATTTGATTTTCTTAAATGTTGATTTCTTTTTTCTGGTGTCATTCTATTTTATTTTAGAAATTAATTTAATAATCTCTTTTGACTCCCATACCGCAATCGAAATCGTCTTGACCGTATTAATTTTAAGTTTTTTTTTTTTTTCTTTATTAAAATTAGTACGTCCTAACATTTTACGAAAATTCTAATTCGGATGATCCGTAGTAATAATTTAAGTGTGAGTAATTACAAATTTAAATTTAAATTCAGAACAGACTTTATTAGAATTAGCCTGATTCAAATCAATAAATTTGATCTAATCCAATGTATCTTAAACGAAAGATAATGTCGTACAATAATTTCTGAATCATCCGAATTGAGAATCATCCGAATCAAATATTTGTGACCGTAACAAGAAGGAATTTACAAATTGATCGCTCAATATTGCTAATTATCGTGCTCACCTGTATGATGTAGACGATCTTGTTTTTTAATATTTTTTGTGATATCATGAAGTTTATATGAAAATTAGCTATACAACAACGATAATTTATATTAAGCAAATAAATAATACTTAATATTATACATATTAATTCAAGTAACTTGTTTCTATTTTTAATATAATAAATAATATAAGCGATAAGTAGTAATTATGAAATATTTTACTAACTGTTAAAGTTTTCAAAGATCCATCGCTCACTTTTAGTTTAGATTTTAAATTTTTGGTCATTGAATTATAATATTTTAGGAGCTAAAGATAAAGGGGGCTAATTAATAAACATCTCAAACAAATTTTTCTAGCAAGTATTTAGATAATTTATTCTGTTTCATTTTCGCGATAACAATTCAATTATGTAGAATCTAATTACAACTTGTGCAAATTTATTTTATTTTATTTTATTTAATTTCGGATTTTTTTTAATTTAAGTTTTAAATTTTTATTTTATTTTTAATTAAAGATTTATAGCTATAATTTTAAAATAAGTTTTTTTTTTAATTCTCATTTAGTATCTAAGTGGTTGACAAAAGGGATATATTTAATTGTTGCAGTATTAATGGTTGTACTTTCATCATATATTTTTCAAAAAATTAAGAATAATAAAAATAATCAAAATAATCAAATTGAGGAGGCATTAAATCTTGCTTTATTATTGAATAAAGCAATTGAAATATTAATAAGTTTGTTAAGATTTCTTTCCAGTAAGATTTGCATAAATATTATTCGTCTAAAATAGGATTTTTAAATTATATTATTATTCCTATAACACGAAAAGGCAAACTAATTTACCTTTTTTTCGTGATTCATAAAAGTGGGCCTTACATTTTTTAATATACGATAAATTTTATGCTGGGCATCTAGTAGGATCGCATCTTATCGACAAGAAATGATGAACTTTCTCTTCATAATTTTAAGTCGACATCATAAAATCACACGATAATATCGTTATTGTGCTTGCGTTGATAAATAGTCAAAATTATTGTCCAATTCATATTGATGATCGGTCAGATTTAATTGATCGTCATTATGAATTGGACAATAATTTTGATATTAATCGTTGCAAAGCACAATAACTTATAATTACTGTCGCTCATTTTGGAACCTTTCCAATAGAAAGTGGGAAACTGCTGGAAAAAAAGCAATTTTACTTTTATATGCCAAATATGATTGATTTTCGGGCCGAGATTTAACATTTTCTTTCTTTTTTTTTTTTTTTCCAGCAGTTTTATTGCAAAGGTCTCAAAAAAAAAAATTTATTTTTTCTATATTTTTAAAAAACAACTGTCAGACGATAGCGAGTTCTATATCACTTAATCCTGATAACGAAGCAAATCGAGCCATATAATAGAATTAGCAACAAGCAACTTCATATATTCATTGTTGTTATGTCTCGTTTAATCTCAAAGCATATTTCTTCTTCTCACTGAAATAAGGGATATGGTTATTGTAGTATTTAAAGTTAACCTAAATACGTTCAATG
Organism: Funneliformis mosseae; assembly: GCA_910592005.1. NCBI lineage: Eukaryota > Fungi > Glomeromycota > Glomeromycetes > Glomerales > Glomeraceae > Funneliformis > Funneliformis mosseae. The sequence goes on along the minus strand of CAJVPP010000420.1, from coordinate 30,056 downwards.
CACAGTCATTTGATATTTCTCTAATCATGGTGATAAAAAGATCAACTATGATGATGTCCGCTCCGCTTGAATTTGAACATCTATATAACCAGAAAAATTAATTAGCATTATGATGATGTTCAAATCGAAGTGTAATTGACATACCTTTCATTTCATTAAATAGTAAGTTGGATCAGATTTATTATTTTTTCTCTTGCACAAGGCGGAAATAGGATTTAACTAGGGCCTCACCTTTTGATATAATTTGCAATATCGATTTTGATTAATCTTTGGGAGAAATATGATCGAATCACAAAAATCTGATCATAGACGCTTCTTAATCTATAATAATAAAAAAATACATGTAGATCATTAACGTTTAACGTTTAGAATACTTGTATAAATAAAATTTTAAATTGTGTGACACTTAATTTGTGTTACGAAATTCAGAGAAGAAAATTTTCTATTTTAGCGTAGTGGTGATCAGGTCACTAAACATTTTTGGCTACAAGAAAAGTATATCCGATTTTACTATGGTTCATCTTTTAGCCGAGAAGGTAACTTAAGAACTCAAGGGAAAGAATTTAGATATAAGTGAGAAAAATAAAAAAAAGTATGGAAAAGTTTAATAATATAATTATATTTTTTCATATTACATGAATTTATAGCGAAAATAGAAATTTAATTAATTTATTTGGTATAACATTTCACATTGTCAACGTAAATATTTCAAGAAGGATGCTTGACTAAAAGTAATTAATGTCCGTATATATTATCGTGAAAGTTATGAAAAGGTCTTTTAAGAATTAACCTTTAATTAAATTAATAATACATAAATCATTTGGAAATTCATGTAGCCTAAATTTCTTACAACGAACGCAATTATGAAACGCTTAAAAATAAATGTAAAGTGAATTCAATTTCAGTTTCAGTTCTGATCTTTTCTGCGGTGAAAATATTTTATTGTATAAATTTTTTGAATATAGGCGTGAAAATGTTTGAAGAAAAAGAGAAATCTAGACAAAAATAAGAAAAAAAAAATAAAAAAATAAAATTACGTATTCTTAGTTGAATGATTAATTATGCTATGAATTATTTATGCTAAAATTTATAATAATAGATAAGAATGAGAACGATAATATGAATATCAAAAAATTTCTATTCAAAGGTGAATTAGGAAGAGCACACATAAATCTTTATAAGCTTTACACGAAAGAAATCATTAAAAAGAGACGAACTGCTGTAACTTGTTTAAATGACTAGTGTTAGATATAAATGAATTAGATTACATTTCTCTTTCGTTTCAATATTTATCAAAATCAAAATCAAAAATCAAAATAATAATACAGAATCAAATTCAATATCTATCTGCACCCCAGAATATCAGTATCTGAATTTGCAACACTAACTACCATTCTGGTCGGAATAAGATAAGGATAATCAGATTGTTTTTGAAGTACAACTTCCACCGTTTGATTAAAGTTTTTACCAGCTTTAACTGGACATTCACTTCCAGTGCAAGCAGCTAATATAGTGGGGGGGAATGCGAGTTGTTGAGTTACTTCATCAACGAATGCAACCACAGTAAAGGTTTTTTTGGTAACATCTTCCGTAAATTTTCCGGAAATAGTAATATCAAGAGTAGGATTTCTTTTTTCTTCTTGGGGTTGTGGATTAAATACAACATCGAGTAAGACTGGTGGTGTCTTTGAACCTTGTGATGCGTTACATTGTAAAAAACTCGAGGGTAATTTATGACTTTTATGTGGATTTGCATTGACCATGGAGAGCGTGACCAATAAGAGGAATGCTAATATAAATTTTCGGTTCATGATTATGATTTCTTTGAGAAGTTGAGTTTGTTGAGTTTTATTTTTTTTTTGGTGAATGTTAGTAAATAAGCTTGGATTCTTAAATTCTGAGTAAAAATCATTGCCCTTTTATAAGGAAAAAAAGTAAGAAAAAATCGTATTCCCATCAGTACTTTTTCATGATTGTAACCAAAATTTGATAATATGCCATTTTGTTTCTCTTTGAAATGATTTCACGGTAAGAAAGTTTTAACATGAAATTTTGATGAATTAAAAAATCTTCCATAGTAAATTTATAAGAAAGAGAATTTTTATTGTTGACGATCGTTTCGAAGATTTGAAAATCAAGGTCCGAGACGATCAAAAATTACCTTTGTTTTAGGATTATTTTATAATTAATAATGAATATTATTTCTTAAATTAGAATAAAGATAATTAATTGTAACCCAAACCAGAAATTAAAAAAAAATTGACGCAAGAAGAAAATCATAACTCTTTATGATCGACGCCTCCCTTATTCACAAAAAGAATTAGAATAAAAGTTCGATTTATGTTTCATAAAAAATCATAGTTTTCTTTATTTATTTAATTTAATCTTTTGTAGAATTGATTTTAAAAGATAAATCCTGAAGTTAGCTTCTTTTTTTTTTATCGAATTCCCTGGTGTTCGATTACTATTACTAATGGGGACGAAGTTTTTCGCAGCCGTACTCTAGTTAAAATAAATAGAATATTTAACTCGGGCCAAATCCATAACTATTTTTAGTTTCATAATAATTATTATTATCATAATTTAAAATCATACAAATTAAAAGTAAGTTTCGAAATCAAAAAAAAAGTGAATAATCGTAAGTTCGTTTCGATCGTTAAACGTTGAACTCATTTCTTATTATAATGGAAATCGAAGGTAGAATTTGATCGAGAGAAAGCTTGTTGAATTTTATGTAAAGTTTGTATTTTCGGTATCTCGATGGCGTAATTCTATACTGCGCCACTTTCGCTCCTTGATTGCTTTCAATTACGATTTGAACGCTGTTTACTTAAAGATTTAACATCCTCAGATAGATTATTACCAAATGTTTTTAAAAAGCCCATAAGTGGAAATTTAATATTCTTAATGCTAATAATGGTCATGGTCATGATCGGTCATAACAGGTCATAACCGTGACCGACCGGTTGACCCACTGACCTGAGACTGAACAACCATGTTTTAAATGTAAAAATGCTTTGTATTAAAATCATCAATTTATATTAATTATCTATGAATTAAAATTTTGAAATTGTAAAAAAAAAAAAATTAAAGTCCCGCGATAATGCTGCGCCACTAAATAAAAATGACAAAGTAGTTTTAAAAATGCCATGCTAGAATTGTTAAAGCAAAAATCAAAATTATTGTCTAAATTAACTTTTTATTAAGCATAAAACTGCTCAATTATTTTACTATTAACCGGTAGGTTAACCGTTCAGTTAAAATCGGTCAGTTAAACCTGTCGGTCGGTCAAAGTTTGACCGACCGTTGACCGACCACGACCGACCGTTACCATCCCATCATACACGAACGAGAAAAACGTTTTGGAAAAGTCTTTATTAGTTTTGTAATATTTTGAGTGATCATATTTTGTTAAAGTTCGAGGAAAAGTTTATCTTTGAGAATGTTTATTAGGAATGCTGTCTTGATATTGATTTTCTATTAACTTGGTTTTTTTTTCATAGATTTCTGAGCTAGTTATTGAAAGCGAAAAACTAAAAAAAAAAAAAAAAAAAAAAAAAAAAAAAAAATTATTCCAATATGAATGAGGAATAAAGATAAAAAAGGCGCAAATTCCAAAAGTTCAAATTGGTTCATAATATTTAAAATTTCCTTACATAACGAGGATTTTTAATTAATTTTTGTATCTTATTTATCTTTATCCTAGATTATATGGAATTAGGAGAATATAACAATTTATAAAATTAACTTCATCGGGAAATATCTTTCTTTTTATGTCTACATTCATAGAATTGTTTCATCTAATCTTATAAATTTTCGGTTTAATTTATTAATTACGAGAAATTTTAACATTTTCGAGTCGAGTAGCATAGATTACTATATGGGAGGTCAGTAGAAAAGGGGGAAATCCACTTTTTAGTCAAAAATTTTTTTATTGGTTCACTCTGTTGATCATGGTCATGTGAACATAACATGAGTATAGTATATTTTATTTCTTAAAACAAGTATTGCTTATCTAGTAATTGCATTTATTGATTGCAATTGTGTGAATATTATTTAGATAAATATATTACAAAAGATTTTGCTAACTTCATTTTTGAATTGTACAACTTGGAATCTGCAAAAAATGATCAAAAAAATAATGTTACTTGAAACAGATATAACAAACAGTTGGGTACGACACAGTAAAGAAATTAGAATTCTTGTTCGACATATTGGCTTGCTCAATTATTTATACAACTAGTATCACTTTCTATAAAAATTATTTTGTATTTCTTGTATAATCCGCAAATACAAAATGAAATATGAGTTTTGTTACATAAAAAGATACAATGCGGATCAAAAAAAAAATATAGGATGGGGCGTAATTCAGATTTATCATCGCCATTGAACATAATATAAATGATAATGAACGAAAAAAAGAAGTCTATAGTAAAAAATTTCATTTGTTGTTAAAAGAAATTGCTTAAAAATAAAAAAAAAGGGAGAAAAATAAATAAAAAAAATCAAATATTCGATAAACAATATTGATTAAATGCCCAATATTATATATTATCTTGATAGTTATGAAAAGGTTTATGAATAATCTTTAATTAAATTAATAATACATATTCATCGGAAACTCGTGTAGCCTGAATTTCATAATACGTATGCAATTACCTATTATATAATTGTCAATTACTTTCGAATAACGTTATGAGTAAAGACCTCAGGATTCGACGATGTGCATGAAACTTTTTATAAATATTTTATGAAATAAACAATTTAGTATTAAATTTCTGTTCTTTTCTTGCGATAGAAAGTATTTCTGGTTGTATAAATCATTTTGGGTAAAATTTTTTGAATATAGGCGCGAAAGTTTTTAAATTTGTCTTGAATATACCATATTAGATAGATAAAGGAAGAAAGATATAATAATGGTATAAATGCTGTAATAGAATCCGAAATTTTGAGGATAAAGAAATAATAATTTAATTGCAAATGCGGAATTTTCAATTGTGTTACATAGGGTTAAAGCGAGATTAATAAAGTATCTAATTGACATCATTAAGTAGTAGTTTATCAGCGGATATTTTTTTTTTGATAAAATCATCAATACGTGAAAATAATATTTTTTTTGCATTAATAATAGACAACATTTATTGCGAGCCATATAATTATAAAACCGAATATAAGAATAATAATTGTAAAGATTCTTTGAATTTTATTTATATAATCAGTGACCAATACTATATAAAGAATTAAAATAAACGTAATTCTATAACTTTATTTTCTAGAAATTATTAAATATTAGAAACTATTGATTAAATATTACTATTAAAATGAGTTATTAATGAAAAAAATAGATTATATTAAACTTCGGCATATGCACAGCCTATAACATCAATATTTGAATTACCCATAGCAATCATCATAAAGGTCAATTTAGGTATACTATCTGGTGCTTGAATTTCCACCGTTTTGGTATACTGGTCACCAGCTTTAATTGAACATCCACTTCCAGTACAAGCAGGAAATTTAGCTGGATCTGCTAAGGGATTTCGATCCATATCAACAAATGCAATCGCAATTTCGGTACTTTCGGTGATATCTTCCGCAAATTTTCCGGAAATCGTAACTTTATCCTTTTGTCCAGCGACAGGAACTTCGGGTGAAAGTGTTACTTGAAGTAAGGGTGGTTGGGTTATTGAACCATCTGGTGGGGGACATTGTATAAAGCCGATGGCTCTTCTAAGAAGGTTATGTGGAAGTGCATTGACCATGGAGAGCATGACCAATAAGAGGAATGCTAAAATAAATTTTCGGTTCATGATGATGATTTCTTTGAGAAGTTTCTTTTTTTTTTTGGTGGATGTTAGTTGTCAAATAAGTTGCATTCTTAAATTCAGAGTAGATAGAAACCAGTTCCTTTTTATAAAGAAAAAAAAATTGTATTCCTTTTAAATTGTAATTTTACAAATCAGTAGATCTAGTTTACAAGTATATACTGTTCCCATTCTTAGTATGAAAACTATTCTTATGTGATTTTCTGTATCAAATTCTATTTGTTTCACAAACTTTTTTTTTTTGTTATAAATCATAAATAAAGTTTAGTACATAAATTTCGATATTGAGCATCATTCTTAATTTAGTAACTTACTAACTTAACGACATCCGTATTGTTTTAAAATAGCAAAAGTAAAATGAATATTATTAATGAAATTGAATTAATTGTAAAGCAGAGGTATTGGAGTAGAAAGGAAGGGTAGACGGTTAGCGAAAAAAGATGAGTGAAGGGTTTTTTAAGCAATAATGTATCACAACTTAATGAATCATACAAATTTAATCAGATTTATACTATCGCAAAAAAAAAGAAGCGACTTAAATGTATTGATCAGCATGCATCCTTTTTTTTTTGTTTTTAAAAAAAAAAAAAAAAAAAAATATGATCGATATTAAGAAAAAATGATTTTATAAATAAAATTTCAATATAAGAATGCAGAAAAAAATCTCGTAACTTCGTTAAGTATATCGATGAAGAAAACTATATTTTTCATGACTCATATTTCCTAAAATTTTCTCATCATATGACCGGAAGAAGTAATTTATTGACTTTGGTATTTCTTCGATAATCTATAACGATAATACTTATCTTCGTCACACTAACTAATTTTATTGTTGACATTCAAAGATTATAATCATTTTTGATTTTGACAAATACATTTAAACTGCTGTAAATTCCCGTTTAAATGTGAAAATCCTTATTCATATGACGTAAGAAATGCGGCAAGGTAATTTAATCCGAGCAAGTCAAAAAATTGTGGAGTCATGTCATATTTTAAATCCTTAAATAGTAGCAATTACTTTATATTGGCGTGAAATTATTAAAAGTTTTTAATAATCTTTATATTACATTTTTTTTGAATTTTCTTTTTTCAAAATGTTTTCATTGAATGCACTCAATATAATAACAATACTTACTATTTTTTAAAAAAAACAATGAAAAAAACATAAACTCCTCCGATTTTATTTAAAACTGCGCCATTAAACTAAATGAGTTTGAACATGAACTTTAGTAGGTTTACGAATAGCTGGAAGAACTCATGAAGTTATTGCCCGTATTTTAAAAATTCCAAAAAGTATACAATCGCTTGACATGATAATTTAATAGTGGATTGAATGCCAAAAGAACTGAAAGACCACTTTCTAATGAATAATGACACTGAACACATCAATAAATTATAAAAAGTATGCCAGAAATGAATTGAAGCATCCAGAGAATATTAATTCCATTTACGTCATTATTAAATAAATAAATTTTTGTTTCAGCTGATCGGATACATTTCCGAAGGTAGTGTATACTGCACATGATCAAAATTTCTATAGCATTTGTATCAAACAACTATTAAAAGAATACATTAGATTATTTGTATTCCTAGTATAACTGTAATTAATAGCTTAATCTTAAAAGAACAAGTATAAATCTTTTAAAAAATTGTCCAAGTCTTTTTAATTATTTTATTTATGTGTATATAGAAGCTGCGGATCTGTTTTACTCATTTTCATACGCCTTTCAACTATTAAATAAATAAAAATTGTTTTATCGCTCAAAAAAATACTACATACTAAGAATTTATTCTTAGGTTTGTTTAGTCATATATATCTAAATGATTGCACGATAAATGCATTAAGCTTTTTTAAACTTTAATTTTTTTTTTTATGGCACGACAATATATATAAAAGCTTGCAATGCAAACATCAACAAGCCATTGCTAATAAACGACCAATATTAATAAAATTTTTTAATTTTTGTGGAGTTCAATCGATTTTTGTGTAACCACATTGAAAATAGATTCATAATTTATTTAAAAAAAAATTTCTAATGATTAATTGATAATTATAATAAATCTTGTAACATATGAATATAATGAATCTTATTACACACTTATAGAACTTTTAGAATATTTTTTTTTGTTTATTAAATTCATTCAAATATTTATGATCTATTAATTATAACCTTTCAAAATGAATTCTGCTCTTAACTTACAATTTCATTTTAATATTTTGTTGGAAATTAATTATGTGTAATAAACGGTATATTCAATTATTCAAATCGGTTGAAATTATATATACTTTAAGAGATACAATATATATATTAAATAATTATGACGTAAGTCGTGTATAAATAAATTGATACTAATCTGCATCAGCATTTTCTTATACTGAGATCGTTAGGATCTTTTAAAAAGTTATAATCGGGATAGGTTTCAACTTGAGTAATGCTAGTTGAACCGTTACCAAAAAGAGGACACATAGCACCGACAGTAGAATCCTCAATAGTAAGTAATCTACTTGATAAATTTTGCGCATGGATCATATCCACAACGTCTTTTGTTTGGGTATTATTGGCATGACCCAAATCTGCCGCAAAAATTTCACCCATCACATGCAAAGGTATAACCTGCCCGTTTCCTTGGTCATTTTCAACTATATTTATCTAATTTGATTATTAAAGAATTTTGATTATACAAAATTCTAGCTTCCTTAGAAAGATTTTTGTAAATCCTTTACGTCTTGTGGTTCCTTATACCAAGTATTTTTTGCAATTCTTGATAATTGACTCATTGGAGGTAATTTGATGTTTTTATTACGATATATATTTTTTGTAATGCCATTCTGTACGCGATAAAAGAGTTTGCGTGATTTTGTTTTACCGCTTTCAAGTGCGTTTGATCTTATAATATTTTTGATGAGATCGTTTATCGTTAAAACTTGAGGGAATGTCAGTTTGATATCAGTGTGAACTTATTAGAAATCGTTTTCTCTAATAGTAGTCTCACTATTCGACCATAATTGTCTACATATTAAATTTTTTTTTTGTCAATTTTTTTAAAAAAGGAATAAAGTATATTTATATATTTTTTTTTTAAATAAAAACAAAAATTTTAAGGCATTTTATACAAATTAAGGAATGATCGTGAAAAAAATGGATCGTGTTGTGAGAAAATATGCTTACTCTTTACGAATGGAGGCGGAGACCATTACACATAGGAAGAAGTTCATGTGATTGGCTAATTTAACGACCCTAAACAATCAATAATTGACCAATTAAATTTAAATATCAATTAAACCAATTAAAATGAAACATAAATTTAAATAGAATTTAAATAAAATAAAATCATAATTTTTATTATTATATACCGTTTATATTATTTCAAAAATTTATTAAAATTGTATTTATATCATATTTAATAAATATATTTAAATAATTATTTTAATTATTAGCTAATTATTGTTGAATAAATCGTAGTATCAGGAAGTTGAAATACCATCAACTGATTCTTTATCATCATGATCTTCTTCAAGAATAAAGTCGTCCCTGACAAATTGCATACTTTGTTGAGGATAACTGATGTCTTAATGAGTTGTTTGTTTGGAGATTTAATGGTAGATTTGAATAATTTAAAAAATTTACCAAAAATTTAATTGAGGAAAAAATGCAGAGGATGGTTTAACACATTTTCAGTTTTTTGAATTAAATCCAAAGGGAAATCCTAGGATTGGACATCATTAACTGGACCTGACAAATTGATGATGTTACAATATTTTAATGTAACTGAGTTTATTGTGGGTGATCATGGAAGGAAAATATCATGTTTATAGAGAGAGTTTTTAGATTTATATCAATTTTTACGTAAGGATTCATTACTGATTCTGATATTAATTCTTTTGAAATTAACGTAAAAATTGGATCAAATTATATTGTGAACCTACTATTGGCAAAGCTAATTCCATTAATCAAAGAAAAGGTATGTTTAATCCGACCGATATAACTTCCTATATGCATGTTTTTGTATTTCATATTCCAGAAAATTCTAAGAAAATTGCAAAATAAAGGATTAAATTTGAAACAGTTTTCCACGTCAAGTATTGAAAAGAAAAATCATCTGCATGTGAGATTACAATTTCCTTTTGAAAATAGATAGACAATTATATTACTTAATGAATGATACACCCAAATGTATTAAACAAAGAATCATCCATTCGAATCTTTAATCTATTGTAATTATATTATATTGCTTCGAAATAATAAGTTCAGCTTAAAAAGATGATGGTTAATATTGATAATTAATAATTTTTAATTTTTAAGGTTAATTAACATGTAAATATAAAGAACAAAGAAGATCGAAATAGTGATATTGATTATTATTTATTTAATAAGACGATCTTTTAAGTTTTTTTTTTTTTTTTTTAAAGAAATTGAAACAAATTTCACAAGAAATAAATGTTTATAAGAAAGATATCTTACTTCGGCTCAAAAAACTGACTAGCAATAACTGCTTTCATCTTATTACAATCGTTAAAATGAAATACTTTAGTAATTTTTGTATATAGTGATGAAAAAACTGTCATTCGAAGAAATGAACGTTAAAAACTCTTAATATCAACTGAACGTAAAGATGTGCCGACTGGGGACTCAAATTTATTTGTACTAAACGAAAAATGGAAAGGTTGAACGATCATTTTATTTGTGTAATTAATAATCAAAAAGGATAAGATCATTAATAAATTAAAGCTACTGTTCGCTTTATTTTATTTTGTCCAAGAATTAAAGACCAAATTTGCATCTGATAAAATATGTTCCATTTGATTAAATATATTCTTTTTAATCATTCCAATTGAACTAATTACTAAAAGTACAAAAGAAAATACACGTATAACATGATTATAGTCATTGCAATTGTGTGAATTTATTTTAGATAAATTTATTACAAAAGGTGTGGATGAACTTGAGTTTCGATGTTGAGTCTGCAAAAACGATCAATAAAATAATGTTATTTAAAATATAATAGGAGAATCAAGCAGAAGAAACAAACAGTTGGGTATGATACAGAAAGAAAGTGAATATTCGTTCGACATATATTGGCCTACTCAATTGTTTATACAACTAGTATCACTTACTATAAAATATCTTTGTATTTCTTTTATAATCCGAAAACTAAAACTCATGAGAATATTTTCTGGATTCTCAAGAAAAATGGTGTCGTTCGCATTGGTGCACAGCGTTTTGATTTTCTTTCTAAAATTATATCGTTTCTGCGGATATCAGGTGAGTTTTATTTTGTTCTTTTTTTTCTCTGTTTCGGACCCTTTACAATTAATTAAATTTTATTAATAATCTTCATTTTATTTTAAAACACTACGGTGATCGTCAAGTTAGTAAGTTACTATATTAAGAATGATGCTCGATTTTCGAAATGAACTAATTTCCATTTAAATTTCATATTTAGTTTCAAATATTTGAATATCCGAAATTCGGGCGACCGATCGCTAGAACCAAAGTAAAAAAAAAAAAAAATATCCGAAATTTGTGTACTAAACTTTATTTATAATTTATAACAAAAAAAGTTTTAAAAAAGGTTGAGAAACAAAATAGAATTGTATAACATAAGAATAGCTTCATACTAAGAATGGGAACAGTATATACTTGTAAACTAGATCTACTGATTGTAAATTACAATTTAAAAGGAATACGAATTTTTTTTATCGTTTTACATTTTTTTTTCTTTATAAAAAGGAACTGAATTCTAATTACTCTGAATTTAAGAATTCAACTTATTTGATAACTAACATCCATCAAAAAAAAAAAAAAAACTCGACATACTAAACTTCTCAAAGAAATCATCATGATGAACCGAAAATTTGTTTTTGCGTTCCTCTTATTGGTCACGCTCTCCATGGTCAATGCATTTCCACATAACCTTCTTAAAAGAGCCATCAAATTTAATCAATGTGCCCCACCAGATGGTTCAATAATCCCACCAACCAAACTCAAAGTAACACTCTCACCCGAAGTTCCTGTCGCTGGACAAATGAATAAAGTTACGATTTCCGGAAAATTTACGGAAGATATCACCGAAAATACCGAACTTGTGGTTGCATTTATTGATTCAAATCGAGATCCCATAGATGAACCAACTAAATTGCCTGCTTGTACTGGAAGTGGATGTTCAATTAAAGTTGGTGAGCAGTATACACAAACTGTGGAAATTCAAACACCAGATAGTATACCTCATTCGACCGATATGTTTATTGTTATTGGTAATTCAAAGACTGATGTTATAGGCTGTGCAAATGCCGAACTTTAATTTAATCTATTTATTTCATTAACAACTCATTTTAATAAATAATAATTTCTAGAATATAAGTTATAGAAGTACATTTTTTAATTCTTTATATAGTATTAGTCACTGATTTATATAAATAAATTCAAAATATCTTTACAATTATTATTGCTTATGTTCGGTTATATAATTATATGGCTTGCAATCAATGTTGTTTATTATTAATGCAAAAAAAAATATTATTGATGATTTTATCAAAAAAAAAAATCCGCTGATAAAATACTATAATCCTTTTGTATTTACAAACTAAAGGAATTTTATTGTTAAATTTTATTGTAATTTTTATTAATAATAAATTTAAAATCAATATTTGCTTTTATTGTTTGATTAAACTATGTATTCGATTAAATAATCGATCATGTGAGTGATAGAACGATCAAATCATCTATTATGAATTTTTCATCATTTAAAAAACCTGTCAACATCACAAAGGAATTTAAATACCTTATTAGCTTATTTTGTAAAGTAGTTTATTTACCGTTTAGGCATTTGTCTGTTTTAAAGATCGGAAGCTATGTAATTTTTCTTCTTTTTTTTATGAAAGTTAGGAGAATATTGTAAAAAAGATGCATAAAATTTAATTCTTTGATCAGCTTTGATAAAAATATTTTTTTTTATGAATATTTCTATTTGTTAAGATATTTATATGTAATAGGTGCCATCCCGAAACTCACATTTTATAATCCTGAATGACAAGATCCCAAAATCAAAAATCTTGACTTAGTACTAAAAATTCTGACACCAAAATTTATTACGAAAATATTACTACTTAAAAAAAGTTATTGCAATTAATTATAAATATAACAGAAATTTTTGAGGTAGCCAGAAAATTAGAAGTTTCATGATAGGGTTAGGTTAAATATTTTTTTTTTTAAAATTTGATTTCTTGAATTTATTATTTTAGAAGAGTGTTACAATATTTTGCGAAAGTGATACAAAGTTTATTTAATATTTGCAAAATTAAATTTTGTACAATCATTTTCTTTTAGGATATTAAGTGCCAGAATATTTTAGATTTTCAATTTTGGAAATTTTTATCATTCTGAATTATGAGTTTTCGTATCAGGCTCATTGTAACAGAGACTTTTATTTCTGAAAAAATTATTAAAAATGCATTTATTCTTAATCAGAGAAAATCAATTATTTTATTGTATTTTATCAACTTTATTAAAAAAAGATTTGAGTGTTTATATCCTGTGATTCATTTATTTCTTTTAAAGCAATTTTTTATAGGTACAGGATTAGATAATTTTCTCAATTGCGTAAGTTTTCTCGCTTGAATAATGATGACATAATTTCCTTTGCTATTTATTCTCTTAGGTGTTTACTTATAAATTTATAGAAAAAAATAATATTTTTTAATTATTTTTACAATTTAAAAATTTTATTATATTTGAAAATTTCATCATATAATTTTTCGATGGTAGAAAAGTTTACTACATCGCTAATAAAGTTTATATTATATCATGATTACTATACTTTGCCATTTTGATTCGATCAGATACTGACGGAGGCACATGTCTAATCTTATTCAGTTCGTAACATTTTCTGAAGTATTAAAAAAAATTAAAAGGTAAATAACTTTGTCAGTTATAATCATTAGGGATGTTAAGCGGTCCTAAGCAATCCTAAAATTCCTAAGCAAATTACAGAAGAATGATTTCACAAATTTATTATTTAACTTGTCTATTATAATGTTTTAATGAGCTATTTATTGAAAATAAATAATAAACCCTCTTGGAATCCCAGAATATCTTAAAATTTAAAAATGTTAGGATTTAGGACCGGGTCCCTAGGACCGGTCCTACACATAGCGGTCCCATCAAATTGCCAAGTTTGAATATCATTTTCGCTTTTTACAAATTAAGTATGACATTATTTGATGGGAGTACTTATTATAGATAAGTGATTAGACTTCTCGAGATAGTAATCTCTTAAATCGTAAGGACCGCTTAACATCCCTAATAATCATTACTTTTTCTGACAAAATCTTAAATGATAAGAGTTTCCATTTGAAAACTGTATATTCGTCCGTTTATAGATAAATAATATGAAATTTTTAATATTCGAAAATCTATTTGAATTTCGAATGGTAATTCTTATTCTATGCATATAAATTTCTTCGCAGGTAAATAGTGTACTTTATGAGATCAAAATATCAAAATGAACTTTAAAAATAGAAGTTTTACTTTGTTTCTATTATCCAAATCTATAAATATTTTTTCTAAACTTTTAATTTAATTTTTTCATTTTCATTTTTTTTATAAATCGCATTTAGCACGCAATTCCTCCGAGCGTATCAAACAATTCACCCCCATCAATGTATCAGCTCATACATTTATAAAAAATTTTACATTTTTTATTTATATTTTAGAAAAGTAGATTTACAAACGATTGATTATATTTAGAATAGAACTATTTACTATATCTTAATAGAATTTATAGATCATTTTTTAGATCTATATATTTAGTACGGCAAAATCTGATGATAATTGTGTTTGCACAATTAATTTACTTGTGACGATGTGAATGACCAGTATCTTGGTTATAAGGTCTACAATAAATTTTCAACTTGGTCACGATATGGTTTTATTTAAAATTTTCTGCAAAGTAAGTTTCCGAGAAGGAGACTTAAGAACTCAAGAGAAAGAATTTAAATATAAGTGAGAAAAATAAAAAAAAAAGAATTGAAAAGTTTAATAAATATAATTATATTTTTCATGTTACATGAATTTATAGCGAATATAGAAATTTAATTAATTTATTTGGTACAACATTTCACATTGTCACGTAAAAATTTCAAGAATGATGTTTGACTAACAGTAATTAATACTCATATATATTATCGTGAAAATTACGAAAAGGTTTTAAGAATTAACTTTTAATTAAATTAATAATACATAAATCATTTGGTAATTCATGTAACCTAAATATATTACCATGAACGCAATTATGAAACTCTGTAAAAATAAATGTAGTGAAAAAAAATGAATTCAATTTCAGTTTCAGTTCTGATCTTTTCTGCAGTGAAAAAATATTTTATTGTATAAATTTTAAAAAATAAAATTATGTATTAGTTGTATGATTAATTATGCTATGAATTTATTTTGCTAAAATTATAATAATAGATAAGAATGAGAACGATAATATGAATATCAAACAATTTCTATTCAAAGGTGAATTAGGAAGAGCACACATAAATCTTTATAAGCTTTACATGAAAGAAATCATTAAAAAGAGACGAACTGCTGTAACTTGTTTAAATGACTAATGTTAGATATAAATGAATTAGATTACATTTCTCTTTCATTTCAATATTTATCAAATCAAAATCAAAAATCAATATAATTATACAGAATCAAATTCAATATCTATCTGCAGCCCAGAATATCAGTATCTGAATTTGCAACACTAAACTACCATTCTGGTCGGAATAATATAAGGATAATCAGATTGTTTTCAAGTTCAACTTCCACCGTTTGATTAAAGTTTTCACCAGCTTTAACTGAACATTCACTTCCACGCAAGCAGCTAATATAGCAGGGGGAAAGTCGAGTTGTTGAGTTGCTTCAAATGAATGCAACCACAATAAAGGTTTTTTTGGTAACATCTTCCGTAAATTTTCCGGAAACAGTAATATTAAGAGTAGAAATTATTTTTACTTCTTGGGGTTGTGGATTAATTAAAACATCGAATAAGACTGGTGGTGTCTTTGAACTTTGTGATGCGTTACATTGTAAAAACTCTTGGGTAATTTATGACTTTTATGTGGAATTGCATTGACCATGGAAAGCGTGACCAATAAGAGGAATGCAAATATAAATTTTCGGTTCATAATTATGATTTCTTTGAGAAGTTGTGTTTGTTGAGTTTTATTTTTTTTTTGGTGAATGTTAGTAAATAAGCTTGGATTCTTAAATTCTGAGTAAAAATCATTGCCCTTTTATAAAGAAAAAAAGTAAGAAAAAATCGTATTCTCATCAGTACTTTTTCATCATGATTGGTACCAAATTTTGATAATATGCCATTTTGTTTCTCTTTGAAATGATTTCACGGCAAGAAAGTTTTAACATGAAATTTTGATGAATTAAAAAATCTTCCATAGTAAATTTAAAAGTAAGAGAATTTTTATTGTTAACGATCATTTCGAAAATTTGAAAATTATTTAAGGTCTGAGACAATGAAGTTGGTGTCCGAAATTGGAATTCCAATTTCAGTCAAAAATTTTTAAAATTACTTAAGAAGAATCGAAGTAGAACCGATGAGGAACCGAGCTGGAACCGATAAAACCGTCCTCATCCCTAGATATGGACCATTGGATCCAAATCATGCTGTGATTCACGTGAAATGCTTCTTCTGCTTAGAAAGTCAAAAAAAAAGCTTGTATACTTTTGGAAATATTGTCTAGAAATGCACGATTGAGTTTTATCTAAAGTAAAATTTTAAAACGATTTCGATAATTAAGTTAAGCTCGCATTTGAAAACAAAATCAAATTATTATTGTTTAATCTTTATAAAATAAAAAGTAAAATTTCATTATTTAATGCGGTAGAAAGTTTTACTAATTTAGACAGTTATGCATTTAACTTGAAAAAATTTTTGGTATTTAATAATTCAAGTTCACGTAGGATAAAAAAAAATCTAAAATTTCTATCGGACTTAGATGATTCTATACATTTTCTCCTAGCAATAGTTAATGACATTAACAACAAATTCGATCAGAAACAATCTGAGAATTAATTAATATACATAATTACATCACATAATATAAACCTTTTTTATAATCCGCCTAAATTAAATTAAATTAAAAGAAATTAATAACTAAAAAAAAAACCTTTTATTACCTTATTATAAATTTTAGAAATTGACAACCATATGTTTTAAGCTACAAAGTTTATTAATATGGTTAGTTCTTTTATCGTAATTGTATGTGCATATATAGTTTTTGTTCTCGTCCTTTATTTAATAAATTTTACCCTCGTATATTTAATAATAAATTAATATTTGAGCTTAACCATACGGAATAATCATTACAAGCTCATTTACATACGATTAGTCATAACCATTTTATAAATTTGGAACATTATTATAAAAAGCCCATACTTTTATGCATTTGGAAAAGTTATACGGTCATTAAACAAAAATCTATTTTTATTCTAAATATTTAGTAACTTGATATACGAAACAGACAAAATAAGTAAATACAAAGATGTTTATTGTTCAAGATTAAAACTTCATATTTCAATATTTTGAATATCTTAATTCTAGTTTCTGAACATTTAGGGATGGATCGGTCACTGGTAAGGATCGGTTAATGGGACCGGTCCTTACGTTCCTCGGTCCATATTCTGACTGGTCCTTTATTATTTAAATAATTTTTTTTTATTATAAAATAATACAAAGTTAGGTTGTATCGATCTGGTCCGTTTTCACCTGTCTTATGCAGTATTGGATATAATTTCACATGAACGTATATAAGTTTATATATCCAATTCAAAACCTGGTCTTATGGACCGGTCCATAGTCATTTCTTGGACCTGTCCAAAGACTAGTCATGACCTAAATTTATTCTATTTTCGTTGTGTACCGATTCATAAATCCGGTGTTTCAACCGGTTTTTATAACTTATAGCATATATTATTAACTTTTATTTTAAAGAAACGATAAGGAAAATGTCGGAAATGTCGGAAATGGAAAATAACAAGATTAAGAAGACGCAGCAGTAATCGTTACTTTTATATATTTATTATTTTAAATTTATACATCTTTAATATTTCAATAAAAATTCATTATTAATAATGCATATATCAAGGATGTGGCGAATAATTTGTTCTAAACCGGTCCTTGGACCATCATTACAAATAATTCTGGACCGAGAAGGAGATAAATTTTGGACCGTTCCGGTCCAAAGAAGATGAAAGACGGCCAAAACCTATTAACATTACACTAAATTTAAAAGTATAATGAAATAGAACTTAAACTTTAGTAGCCTTAAATAATTCGTACATTATCCGAGAAACAAAAAGTTATTTACTCATAGGTCAAAGATTAATATTAATATTGATACAGAATTTTAAAATTAAAAAAATTAAAATTTTTTACTGCTGAAAATGATTTATACAAAAACGTAATCTACCTTAGTAGTAGGCATTATTTTTTTATAAAAAAAACTTTATTTAAAGATTAAACTGCTTTTGCTAAAATAGTTTCTCAATACATTGCTTCACCGCATTTAAATGAAGAAACTTAAAACAAAATAAATAAATAAATAAATAATATTCTAATCTTAATAATTTATTACTATAATTTAAACAATTGAATTTAAATTAATAAGCATGTAACGGTAATTTATAAGATCAAAGTTTAAATGAACTTACCACTTAAATCCGCATAAGTATCAAGGTGAATATCGCCAACAGAATCAGAATTTCTATTATCTAAAACTTCTTCTTCTTTTAAATTATTTGTGTTTACATCTATGTTTTTGGCTGTTTCAACGTCAACCTCCTTTCCACAGCCCATCTTCAAAAACTTTTCCAATACTTCTTTAATAATTGGTCTTTGATCAGGCTCTTGTTTCCAACATTTTTTATAAAGTTTTTCGTAGTCCTCAGGTGTATCTGGTATAGTAGTTTCACGTGTTTCTTGTAAAGTAATAGCAATAATAAGGTCTTGATTTTTATCAAATTTACCTTCAAATGGAGGATGTCCGCTAGAAATTTCCCACATCAATACACCAAAACTATAAATGTCTGAAGGTTTAATATATTGAAAATTTTGATCAGTAAGTATTTGTGGTTCCATATACGCGGCTTTACCAAAAAGTCCAATATGCATAGTGGAATTATTTTCAACTTTTGAAATACCAAAATCTGTAATTTTGGCATTATCTTCATGAATAACTATATTCTTAGAATGCTAAATTAAAGTGAATAATTAATAATTTTACATAAAATTTACAAGTAATTAATATAATATTTACAAGATCTCGATGTAAAACATTCTCATTATGCAAATAATTTAACCCATCTGCAATTTGAAATGCTAACTTTTTTTTATATTCCCAAGTTAATTTTTCAAAATTATTCTCAAGGTAACTTTGAAGATTACCACCATTTGCATATTCCATTACAGAATAAAGTTCATTTGAGTATGGATCTTTAAACAATTTTTTTAAATTAGTAATTAAAAATTACTTAAAGTAAAATAATTAAACTCATTACATTACCTTGACTAATACCTAAGAAACGAATAATTCGATTACTATGATTAAGATGCAAATGAATTTTTAACTCATAAATAAATGCACTTAATATTTCATCATCGCGCTTAAACATTTGCGTTTTTAATTTTTTACAGACAATATAATTATTTGTTTTTGACCAAGTTGCTTTTATGATACTACCAAAGGCGCCTTCATCAAGTGGTTTTAATTCAATTAACTCATTAAAATGTATGATTTTTACTTTATTATTTAATTTGTTATTAATCAATTCAATCATATTAATATTCACTAATTTTCATTAAAATTAGATAAATTAATATAAAATACAAACTTAAAAATTCAATTACTATTAATATGATAAAAATATACATACTTTTAATCGGTTTATTTATGAAACTCATTCTTGAGAATTCTTCTAATATTTCTGTAATAGTTGGTCTTTGCTCGGGTTCTTGATCCCAACATTTTTTATAAAGGTTTTCATAATCTATAGGAGTATCCGGTATAGTATTTTCACGAGCTTTGTTGTTAATAATAATAGCACAAATTGTTGCACTATTTTTGTCTTTAAATGGAGGAAATCCACTAGAAATTTCCCACATCAATACACCATAACTATAAATATCGGAAGGCTTAATGTATTGAAAATTGTGATTTGCAAGTATTTGTGGTTCTATATAAGCAGTTTTACCACAAGGTCCGATGTGTGTAGTAGAATTATTTCCAAATTTTGAAATACCAAAATCTGTAATCTTTGCATTATTATTATGAATAAGGATATTCTTAGAATGCTAAATAAAATTATATGATATAAATTAAAATTCAGAAATTTATTTTAATAAAATAGATAAATAAATATAACAAAAATAATACTTACAAGATCTCTATGTAAAACATCTTCATTATGTAAATAATTTAATCCATTTGCAATTTGAAATGCTAATTTTTTTTTATCATTCCAAGTTAAATTATTAAAATTATTTTTAAGATAATTTTGTAAATCGCTACCATTAGCATATTGCATTACAAGAAGGTACTCATTTGTTTTTGGATCTGTAATTAATAAATTAATAAATAATTATAATTTAAAATATTAATATTTAGTAATTATAATTACCTTGACTAATACCTAAACAATGTATAATTTGATTACAATAATTAAGATATAAATGAATTTTTAATTCATAAATAAAAGCATCTTGTCTGAGAGTATTTGTATTTATCAACCTTTTAAATACAATACAATTACCAGTTTTCAACCAAGTTGCTTTTATAATGCTTCCAAAACCTCCTTTATCTAGTTGTTCTAAATCAGTAAATTCATTAAAAGATATAAATTTAACTTGATTTTTTAAGGATTTATTAATAAATTCAATTGCATTTATATTTTGATTAATATTTTGACCATTAGCTTCATATTTTCCAAAACTCCTTTCTGATTTATTTTCATTATTTACTAATCTTTGATGCCATTCATATGCTTTTTCTAAATCTTTATTAATTCCAATACCATTTTCATAACATTTGATTAAATTATATTGAGCAATTTTATTTTCATTTACTGCTGATTTTTGATACCAATAAAATGCTTTTTTAAAATCTTCTTTAATTCCTATACCTTTTTCATAAAAATACCCTAATTTAAATTGTGCAAGTTCATTATTATTTTCTGCAGATTTTTGATACCAATAAAATGCTTTTTTTAAATCTTTTTTAATAAATATGCCTTCTTCATAATTAAATCCTAAGTTATATTGTGCAAATTCATTTTCATTTTCTGCCGATTTTTTAAACCATTTAAATGCTTCGATCATACTTTTTTCAATACCTAAACCATATTGATAACAAATGGCTAAATTGCATTGGGCGAAATGATTATCATTTTTTGCTGATTTTTGATACCAAGTAAATGCTTTTTCTAAATTTTTTTTTACATTTATACCTTTTTCGTAAAAATATCCCAAATCATTTTGTGCATTACTATACTTTTGTTCGGCTGATTTTTTGTACCATTCAAATGCTTTACTAATATCTTTTTTGATACCTTTTCCATAATAATAATAATTACCTAAATTATATTGTGCAATTTTATTTTCATTATTTGCTGATACTTGATACCAATGGAATGCTTTATCTAAATCTTTTTCGATTCCTATACCATTTTCATAAAAAAATCCCAACTTGTTCTGCGCGTCACTAAATTCTTGCATGGCGGATTTTTCATATAATTCAAATGCTTTAACTTCATCCTTTTTAATTCTCCATCCATTTTGATAACATTCAGCTAAATAATATTGAGCGACCTTATTTTCATTTTTTACAGATTCTTGGTACCAATTAAATGCGATTTTTAAATCTTTTTTAATTCCCCATCCATTTTGATAACATTCGGCTAATTTATATTGTGCGTCACTATTCGCTTGATCTGCTGATTTTTGATACCATAAAAATGCTTGTTCTAAATTCTTTTCGATTCCCCATCCATTTTGATAGCATTTAGCTAAATCATGTTGTGCATTACTATTATTTTGATCCGCTGATTTTTGGTACCAATAAAATGCTTGTTTTAAATCCTTTTCAACTCCCGATCCATTTTGATAACATTTGGCTAAATCATATTGCGCATTTTGATTATTCTGATTTGCCAATTTTTGATACAAACCGAATGCCTTTTCTAAATCCTGTTCTTGATTCTTTGCTATTGATTAAATATTAATAAATAAAATTTAGTATAATTTAAATTAATATTTATATATATAAAAAAAAAGTATAAATGAAGAACAATAAAAACAACTTACGATCTTTAGTATCAATGATTTTAAATAAAAATTTTTTTTTTTTTTTTGATAACAAATTTAATTTCAATGATTGTAAAAATATAGTTGAAAAATCAATAAATTACTTACGTTCTATAATTTAAAATAGTTAGTAAAACAATAAATTACTAGCTATGATATTTATAATAAAATATAATAATAACTTGCTATAACATTGATATCATGCTTACCTTCTAGCATTATTAACAAATTAAGATGAAATAAAACAGAACAAATTATTTAATAAAAAAAATTTTGTTAATTTATTTATTTATACTTTCCAGAGAACGTGACTAATAATTAATATAAATGGAAAAAATGATTTTCCTATTGTTGATAATTGTCATGCATGCACCTTAGCCCAAAGTCCGGAATAGTTCAATTAAATTTAACGTTAGTAACTTCCGCTGGTACAAAAAAATTTCTAATTAGCCTTTTAAGATAATTTCAGTTAGAGAACCGTGTTTTGAAAAAAAAAATAGTATTTATTTTATGATAAGAGCGTCCTTAATCTGGACCCGGGTTTAGGGTTTTCTTAAATATTATTGGTTAAAAAATGATTCATATATTCGTGTAACATTTATCTTGGAAAATATTTTGCGGCTTTAAATATTAAAAGAATAGAAAATTATTATCGATGTATTATTTGCACACTGAAAATATTAAATTATCGGCATTTTATATATTTATTTCTTTTATTAGATGAAAGTTATATAATTTATGTCAATTACATATATGAGTTTTTTATCATAAAAATAAAACAAAGAATTTCAGTATCATAAGGGGAGGGCCAGAAATGATGTCATTTTAATTTTCGGGATTTTTCCCCCCCTCCCCCCCTTGTCATCAATTCCATTTAAGGAAATCGATATCACGTGATAGTTTTATAAAATATACTAAATAATGTTTTTTTTTAAATTTTTTATTGAATTATAATATTATATTATACATTGAAATTAAATTTGAAACATAAGATAATCCTGATCCCAAGGATTTTTTGCTTTATCTTTACCTTTTTGTTGTTTATGCATTTGCATGATTGCAGTTTTATTATCTATATGGTTAATAAATTGGTCTACACATTTGGATCCTTCTGTATGATCTGCCGATTTATTTCTTGCATTATCATTTTCAACTGAAATCATAGATTGTCTATCATTATAAATTTTTCGCTTTAATCCTCTTTTATTTGAATGCATATTTTTAACATGCAACTTTATAAATGTTTTTGTTAGAAAATATTTTCCACATTTTTGGCATATAAGTTCATGATATAATTCAGATGAAATACTTGGACAATACTCATCAGCCGATTACTAAAAAATTCCAATGTTTATATTAGATTAAGAAAGTGTTTATCTTGTCTTTGTATAATAGGAGGAAAAAAACTATTATTTAGTGATAACAATTCAAAAGTATCGGTAGCTCGTGGTGGTTCACAACAGTTCTGATCATTACATTTTCACAAATCAAAAGAATATTTGCAAATCTGTGAATGACGATCGATCCAATCCCACGTTCCTTTTTCTATATCTGAAAATATAGTATAATCATGTTTTTCAACGTATGTAGCAACAACTGGTCTCTTATTAATAAAATCATGATTCCAAAGCTCACAGAGTTGCTCTCTAACATGTTTAAAGTTTTTATATCCAAGTTCTTCATCAATTACAGAAGTTTGTCCATTTATACTACCAAGATGATTCCCATAGTGAAAAGCATTCAACATAGTTTACAGGATAATGATGACATGCTTTATTCTACTGGATTATATGTCAATTGTCCAGGTGCGTGTGTTCATACTGTAAGATAATCTAAAACAAGCTTTTTAAAAATAAGTATATATTTCAAAATATTGGCAAGAAATCGAGAGTTTTTATTAGACTCACTATCTATTAATAGACACTAAATAGGTTTTACTGAAACTTCATAATGTGTTTATTCACGATAAGCCTCCTCTTCTGCAATTATCATAAGATCGATCATATGCTTTTCATATGAAGTACCTAAAAAATATTCAAGGCAAATGAAAATTCACAACTTGCCAGATCGTAAAGAATCATTTGTGCTGCTAGGATCAATTAACAAATAGACAGATGGTATTAATTTATACTTAGAGCCTACTGAAAAGTCATGGTCAGGTATTGATACAGGTTCATTTGATGTTTGTATTGTTTTAAAAGTTTTACCAATAGCAGTAATACCTAATGGAACCTAATTAACAATTTTAAATATATAACAATAAAAATATTTTAATTTTTTATAATTTTATTACACTATACAAAACATTGTCTACTTTTACTTTTACATTATCCGCTTTCACTTTTTTTTTAATTTAATTTTACAAAAAAATTAATATATCATTTAAATAACTAAAGTAATTTAATATTCTAATTCAATTATTATATCATTAATTTTTAGAATCAAATTCTATCTATACAAATAGTAAAAATTACCTTAACCTTGTCATCTTATGAAATTAGAACAACATCTTGTAAAAAAGTAGATGCAAATAATTTCACGCTTTTGACTGAAGCTAAGCAATAGTGTTCATCAACATGGTCATGCATTTCATTTTTTTCAACAGCTGCTAAACATATTTATGCAGGATGATAGTGTCGATGTATTTCCTTTGATGCTGGGTGCTGAGGTTGCATATAATTTTAAACTGTAGATTTCACCATATATACATTGTAATTTTCCTCCATTTTTTCTCAGAGATGCTTGATAGTTCGTATCTTAATTACTTTCTTATGTCATTTGTGATCTGTTGCACTAAATTCAATGCTACTATACATCTTTTTCAAAAGATTAGAATCGTTCATTAAATATAACGGACAATCTGATGTATTATAAACTTCTACAATATTCTCTTTTTCTAGCTTTCTTTTTTCTTTTCTCAAGATCATTTTTGAGCTGCCACATTACTTTTAAACATTTAAGCCTTTTCTCCTCAATAACTATAGTCTCCTCTAGTATCTTAATTTTTGAAAAAAATTGTGAATGGGTTTCTGATGATGATGCTACTTGTAATAACTTAGTGTATTCATATACTTCAGTTTTTGCTTTTTGGATGATATCAAATGACTGTTTTTGCGTTGGTGCATTAAGTGAAGATTGAATATTATTAGGAAGATTAGGAAGAATATCTGGAATTACTGATGAAGGTTTAGTTGTGAAATTCTGCTGTGAAGATAAAATGAAAGTGAAGGGAGAAGGTTGAATAGGTGTTTTTAATAGGTTGGAAATAAGATTAGAAATAAAATCTCTATCCTTTTTTTTTAACTTCTCGCCAACTACTTTGTATCTAAAGTTAAAGTTCTTTTTTATTTGATGCAATATTGTGACTTTCTATCATTTTAGAATATGCATAAGCATTCACATATTACTCATAAATATTTTGAGAGTTTGAAACGAGGTAATTTTTGGAATATTTTTGTTCGCAGAAATAAGTTTATTTCATTGTTAATAATTTCACAACACAGCAAAATTATTTTTATATTTTTTAAAATGCAAAGGTAAAAAAGAAATCATGAGAATTTCTAGGGAACTTTTTTTTTTAAAAAAAAAAATATGTATCACTGCATTGTCATTGTAACACTGCAAATGTAACATTTCATTTTTTTGTAACGCAGTACATGCAATACGTGTAGCGCACACAATGCAGATTTTTATAATTCCTTAATTTCTTAATGCTAGCCCGTTTCATTCATTATCTAAAAAAGGATTTGTATAACCATCATCAACTGACACTCTCCTCTCCTATTAAATGACGTAATTTTTGACCCTTTTCTAACTCCACAATTATTTAAACTAAAAATTAATATACATGAATTTCAATACTCGCTAAACAACTTAATTAAGCAATTTTGTTTGATCAGAGTTTCCAAATTATGCCTTATACTTAAAAAAAACAAATATTATTAAAAAAAACAACAATAACTTTATTACTATTAAGTTAGATTACTATGAAAGTATTTTTGTTTAGGAATGGTAACGGTCGGTCGTGGTCAGTTAATAGGTTAATGGTCAATATGCGAGATACTTGGCAAATTTGATGCCAGATATTTGTTGGGTTGTCGGGTTATTGGGTATCAATAACATGTAATATATTTTATTAGTGTAATACAAATTTTATATATATATAATAATATATTAGATTTTTTTGTATGACTATTAAAATTTTCATTATAATACTATTACAAAAAATGTAATTTCATTTAAACACATGTTCTATTTGTCTTATTTACTTAGATTGTCAAAATAATTATGTCAAAATTGCACTTGTTAAGCAAGAGAAATAAAATGGAAGAAAAAGAAAAATGAACGAGACTATAAAGTAGACTTTTGTTATAAACTAAAGGGACTACAAAACAAAAAATTGTGTTAAACTCAGAATTTATTAGTTGGTTTTCTGCTAATATTTCTTCATGCATTAAAATTTCGTTATCTCAAAATGATGTAAATATTTGCCAAAATTGTATAAGTGGATATCGTAGCAAAAATAAAGATATATAATATTATTTGTACTTTATTATATACATTTAAAATTCAAATTATTTATTCAAATATTATAAAAGCCATAAAAACCAAGCAAGTTATTCAAAAGTGACCACAAAAATGATTCCTATAAAGGAACATTATATTGATTTAACATTTAATGTACTACCTACTCCATCTGATTCACAAAAACTAAGTGAACAAAGCCACATACTACCTGTATTAATTCCAAAAAAAACTGAATTAATAAGTAAAATTTTTTAATTAATTCTGTATTTATTTTTGATAATTTAAATGATTTTACAAATTAAAATTTTTTTTGATCTAGAGTATATTACACTAGTTTGTTTTGATAAATTTAAGTAGCCACATAAAAAACTTGATAGAGCAATAGATATTCCTTATGATTTGAATAATTTAAATACATTTGATCAAATCAAAAAGAAAATCTTATCTCGTAACCTTTCAACAAAATAGGAAAAAATAGAAATTGGTTTTATATATTATCAGAAAACTTCTAATGCTAAAGCAGATCACTTTGACCTAAAATCAATTGGTATCATTATGGCATTTATTAAAGAGTGCAAAAAAAATACAATTATGTATATATTTTGCAAAATAAGAGAAAGTAAGCAAATAGTTTATGGAAGCTCTGTAATAGATAAATAATACTGAAATATCTACACTAAAAAGAATTAGGTATAATATTTTATTAATTTGTATTTGTAATATATATTAAATTTAATAAAATTTTATTTTAATAATTTAAATTAGATATCAGAATCTGATTTACCATTAGATATTGCAAAATTAGAAATATATAAATTCTTTTTAAATATGAATATCATATTTAAAGTTATTTAATTGTAGAAAATGAATGTTATTTTAAGTTAAATAATGATATAATTACAAATTAGGTAAGAACAATAGTAAAGAATTTAATATTTTTATTTTAATTAATTTTTAATTAATAACAAACTTTTATTTATTAAATTGCTAAAATTGATAGCATAAATGTAACTTATCCAGATTAACTAAGATATTTGATAAAATTAATTTCTGTTATCTAAATTCTAAAAAACCTTTAGAAGATCATTATAATAATATATTAATAATGATAACTTTTATATTATAGTATTGATTTATTTATATAAATTAATTTTTTTATTTTGTTATTATAATTTAATAAAAGATTTAATTCTAATTGTATTATCAAAAAAGACAAAACTTAACTTAGTTACAATTCATTTTAAAAAAATCATTTTATAAATCAAATATTAAATAATAAAAGAAATGACATTTTATAATCTCATTAAATATGTATTCCCAATGGATTCACTAGAAAAGAAAAGATTAATTATTAAATCATTACTTAATATATACAGAAAAGTTTTTTTATCAGAATAAATAATTGAAGAATTTTTTGTTGAATTATATATTAATTTATGAATAGATATAGAAACAATAATTATTAATTTTGATGAACTTTTTTGGTAATGATGAATAGATAAACTTATTTATTCATTTTATATATTATATAATAATTTTAATAAATTTTTAATTATAAATTAAAAAAAAATAAAATTTGTTTACATGTTACATTATATTTAAAGCATGCTTTAGATAAATCTTTATTAATAGTCATATATGTTAAATCTAAACTTTGTATAGGATTTTACATAAATTCAATTCAGTTTTGATTTTGATACAAGTAAATTTTTATGTAAAAAAAAGCTTGCTCTATTTATTAGCAAAAATATATTAATTTAAAACAAAAATAAATAAATAAATAGAATTTAAAACTTAAATGTTACATACTTGATTAAAATTTAGATAACAAAAAGGTAAATATTCTACTCAAAGTTCTTTTACATTACAAATATCATAGGTCTTAATTTTCCTTTGTTATCTTCTTATTCTAATACTACTCCCAATCCTTTTTGTAATGCGTCTGTGCAAAGTATAAATGATTTTTCAAAGTTTGAATAGGATAATACTGGTACTTCTATTAGTTTTCTTTTTAAGACTTTAAAAGCTTGTTGCTATTCTATTTCCCATTTGAATTCTTTTTTTTTTCTAATAACTTATTTAATGATTATGCAATTTTTAAAAATCCTTCTATAAATTTTTTGTAGTATGAGACTAATCTTAAAAATGATAGTATTTCTTTTATATCTATTAGTTCTTTAAAATACTTTACTTTTTCTATTTTTTCAGAATCTGTCATTAATTTATTTTTTCCAACTTCATATTCTAAGAAGGTTATATTTGTTTTACAAAATTCACATTTCTTTTTCTTAATTGTGAGATTTGTCATTTTTATCTTTTCTAATACTTTTCTAAGTATTCCATATGATCTTTGAATATCTTTGAATAAATTATGATATCATCAATGTATACTATTACAAATTCATCTAAGTATTCTCTAAGTATATGATTCATTAATCTTTAAAATGTTACTAGCGTATTGGATTAGCATCTCTAATTCAGTTAGTAATAACTGAACTCTTATTGTGGGTTATATTGCAATAGCCACAGGTTTAAGTCTCAGCCTAGACATAAAACTAAATGATTTTTATAAGAATTTCATATGTAACTGAATATGTAGGCATATATACTAATATGCATTAGAAACTGGTTAATCAACCTGTTGATCAGCATTAATCATACTTAAATACTAAAACTGCAAAACAAGTAAATGCAAATGAAGCTAGAGATTAACAGAAACTTAGCTTTCACTGATAAACTTGTAATGGGTACTGTTTTATGTCTTCAATTTTAGAAGCCCTGACACAAGTAAGGAAGTGATTAACCAGTAATTAGTAGATTAGGTAAAATTTTAAGATACACTTGAGGTGATTATAGTTGATAATAAACTGCATTGTACTGTTATAGTAATCATCCAATCGAGCTGTTACTTGGAGTAGAGGCCAGATTCAATTTCTGGATATGTTTGACGATATGAATACGATAGTCACCTACCTTTCTGAGATCCTATAAAGATGATAACATCTAAGCCTTTCTGATCATGTGTAAGTATCCTATTACTGGGCAAAGGTAATAGCAATTCTGAATTGGTGTTAGTAAGTACAGGGAAAATAATCAACTAAAAGTACCTGTGGCTGAAAGTGATCTCTCTATCCAAATTTGACAGTAATTCTAAAATCTAATGACCCTGAAGGTTCTGCTTCTGGAGATCTCCTGGGTGGCAATTCTTAAACCAGTATATCAATAGAATTAGAACTGATAATTAGGTTAGTCAAGATCTTCCCAGTGAAACTGGCAAAAATTGATGAACCTGTCAAATATGCCAAATATGCCAGATCTGCCAGATCTGCCAAATCTGCTATA